>WAAG01048210.1:7429-134654 GCA_013390105.1 Tichodroma muraria | reverse complement strand
CCCCGGTAGCCCCGCGCCCCCCGACCCTCGCCGGGCACCCCGCCAGGACCCTCCTGCCAGCGGAAGGACGGGGTGCCGGTGCCCGAGGGAAGGGGATGCTCTTCTTTCCCGTGCTCCGGGCAAAGGCGCTGTGTGTGCGTGCGTGTGTGTCCCCGCGTGTGCGTGTCCCGGCGTGTGTCCCCGCGTGTCCCCGCGTGTGCGCCCTGCCTGCACGCCGGCGCGGCATGTGTGGCCCTGCAACGTGCGGGGTGTGCAGCGTGTGCGGGGAGCGCAGCGGCCCCGGCCCCACGTGCGGGGCAGGGGGAGCGGACACCCCCGGCACCACCACCCCCTCCCAGAGCCGGGCTGGCGGGTTTGTCTCCGGTATTCCCGGCGGGAACCGCAAGCGGGAAGTGTCAGCTGAGGCGATCCATAACGATGTGTTTATCCCCGCCGCCGGCGCTGACCGCTAGCTTTTCGTTTGGTTCAGT
This sequence comes from Tichodroma muraria, assembly GCA_013390105.1. Taxonomy (NCBI): domain Eukaryota; kingdom Metazoa; phylum Chordata; class Aves; order Passeriformes; family Sittidae; genus Tichodroma; species Tichodroma muraria. The sequence continues at coordinate 134,184 of WAAG01048210.1, read as the reverse complement.
TTTGCTCCTTCCCTTCCGCGGGCTCCGGCTCCTGGAGATGCGTGACCTCCAAATCCGGGCTCCCACAGAATCCGGCGACTGGGGGAGGCGGGGGAATTACCCCAATAAACACCAAACACGCCCCCGCCTGCCAAAACAGAGACGGGAACCTCACATCATTCCTGTCTAACGACCGTGCTTTACAGGTAATCTGGCCAGGAGGGTAACTCGTGATTTTTGTGTGCGGGGAGGGGGCGGGGAGGGGCTGCCGAACCGCACTGCCCGTCTGTAAAGTGCGAATGAGGTTTTAGGAGCAGCGAAGGCTCTGATGAGGTGTTTGAGGCTCCTGCTTGGCAAGCAGCAAGCGGCACTGCGGGCTTGTACAGCTCTCTCCCTGTTAACTTGATGGCATTTCCACGCTGCCCGTGAAGCTAAACCGGGGACAAAAATAAATAACATACATGTGTGCCACGTGCCTATAGGTTGTAGGGGTGGGGGGTCAGAAGCAGAGGCTTGTGGACTGCTACAGGGGTGAGTGGGAGAATCTGCTGCTGCTGAGGAAAGCAAATTGTTACATATGTTCATGGAGGCATAGAATATTCTGCGTTGGAAGGGACCCACAAGGATCCTGGAGTCCAGCTCCAGACTCTGCACAGGGCAGTCGTACCAAGTGCCTGAGAGCACTGTCCAAATGCTTCTTGAGCTCTGTGAGTCTTGAGGCTGTGGTCACTTCCCTGGGGAGTCTGCTCCAGTGCTCAGCCACTCTCTGGGGGAAGAACTTTTTCCAAATATCCAACCTGTATCTCCCCATAGACATTACAGAGACTACAGAGACTACAGAGCAGTTCCCTCGGGAAGGGGGACCACAGACTGCAAGGGAAACTTTCTCATCAAGGACTTATTGGTTGCCCCAAGTCAGTCATCCGTGCTGGACATCTAAGGTAGAACTGCAGGCTCTTGTTAGTCAGTGGAGAGAAACAAGCAGCTTCAGCATGAAATTCCTCTCCTCCTCACTGGACTGGGCCTTGAAAAAGCACCAAGAGCCCAAGTAAAAGAAAGAGCTTAACCCTGAAATAAAGCACATGGAGACCTTTTGGGGGAGTGCTGACTGAAAGGGAGCTTGAACTCTGAAAGAAAAGACAGTTCCCTGCAGGTGATTCCTCCCACCGGCAGGAAAGCAGGGCTTTGCATGGTTTCTGTAATTAAGAGACAGGGTGGGAGCAGGGGGAGTGAGCATTTCTGGAGCAAACTCCTTGTAGAACACCTGGAGCATTTCTGGAACATTTCTTTGCCAGCTTCATCTTCTCTGGAACAACCTGCAGGTCTTCAAATTATCGAAAGAATGTCCAGGGTGAGACTCAGCTTCTAGGAGAAGTCCTAATTCTGGAATTCCTCTGGAACCAAGTGGGAACGGAAGTTGAAAATTACCAAAGACTCAAAACATGAGTCGAGACAGCTGGAGACTTTGCAAAAGGAGTTCAAGCAACATCTGGAAACTTCTAAGAGTTCTATTAGAGGTCACCTGCAGACAAGGATAAAAGACTTCAGTGTCCAGAGAGAGTGCAAAATTCTTCTGGAAGATTCCCAGTTTAAAGAGGCAGGATGGATCAAAGAGGTGATTAGCAGCATGAGTATCATGCAAAATAATGTTTTCCAGAAAATAAGAGACACAACAAAAGCTTTGGCCAATTTACGAGCCGAGATGAACCACAGCAAAGAGTTAAGAAACTGAAAAAATTGGTGAGAAAAGGAAATAAAAGGCTTTCAGGTTACCACAGGGAAAAACAGTCTCTTGCTGCAGACAAGAGCTGGCCAGCCTACCACCAACATCCACCAGCATTTCCAATCTCCAGGAGGAAGGAATCAGACTATTCGTCCCAGCTGAATCAGTGCAAAAGCCACAGTGTTTGAGGAAAATACATCTGGGAGATTTGTTCAGCTCCATCCATAACCACGGCATGAAGGAATGGCTCTGAAATGGGAGGCCTAGGAGCCAATTTGATGGGGTCAGCTCTTATGTCAGTGAGCACTTGCCTTCAGGAAAAGAGATTAAATTATCTAGTCTGGCTGTATGACTAGAATCAACCATCAAATTAGAGAGAACTGGTCAGCTGTGTGCCACAAAGTGAGGGACAAAACGAATTCAGCTGAAGGATCTGGATTATTTTGGTTGAATAACAAGGTATTCAACCACGGGAAATTGGACATTGACCTATTAATACATTTTTCAGTAAGAGGATGACAAGATTGAGATCGTGGAAAAAGGAAAATGCAAGCACATAAAAACCTGAGCTGGGTCAGAGAAAAGGTCGTGTAGTCCTGGAGTCCAGGAGGAGATGCTTCAGGAGGAGCAGACAAACAGAGCATGGACATAAAGCAAGTTCCCTATGCCAGTCTCCCAGGTCCTGGTGGCCTGCAGGGCAGAGACTTCCTGAGCTTCCAGCAGAGCATTGGGCCAGGCAGCGGGCAGTGGTGAGAAGGTGGTCAGTCCTGTCAGCACAGCTCTGTAGCTCACGTGGGGACAAGAAAAGAGAACTTCCACTTCAGAGAGTACCACACACACCCAACGTATGTAAAGCAAGAGAGACAGGGGCCGTGCAAAAACAGACCTGAGCTCAGAAGCAGAAATAAAATAACCTGAGTGTGGGAAGGTGGTGGGCCAAGACAAGACACAACGTGCAGCGCGCCCTTTGCAGAGTTGCAAAATGAGGAAATGGGGGGAGATCCAGCTGGGGAACAGAGTCAGGGTCATGTTTCTGTGAAGGACTGGTACAAAAACCTTACCAGGGGGACACTGGTCACAGTCTGATATACTTACTTTGGCCTATCTTAGGCCATGTGAAATGAATGATACCAGAGATGGGCCAATCTCCCAAACCAGCCCATGGGCTAGCCGTGACCGAGCTAATCAGCTTGTAGTGGATAGTGGTGACAGGAAAATGTAGACACTTCCAAACCTGGGAAAGTCAGAAACAAGGCACTGGAGCAATGAGTGAGGCATGGTGATGTCCTGATAAACACCGGGAACTGTGCCTTACCCCATCAGTTTGGAAATTCCCTTTAAAGGTGTGTTTCCAGTGAAGCTAGTTGTTTGCAGGTAGCTGAGAACCTGTCCTGCCTTCAGGGACAGTAAAAAATAAAGGTGGCTGCACTTAGAGGTCACTGACAGCCCTGACTGATGGGAGAGTCTGAAGCCTGCCTGGAATCCTGGGACCTTCAGAGACTCTTCCCCAACAGGTCAGTCAGATCTTGTGTACATGATACAGAAGGGATCTCCATCTGTCTGCTGGATGCCTTCCAGGAACATCAACCAGGAACAAGTAAAACAACCTTCCCCCTAAGTTCCCCTCTGAAGTCCCTGGAAAGAAGTTCTGTCTGACCATGAAGGCCTCTTGGATAATGAGTTCAGTTCGGTCAGTCACAAGAGATCTGAAAGCTGTTATATCAACAGGCAGAAAAGACAAAGAAAGATGGGAAAATCGCTTTCTCAGCAAAGCCTGACCTGGCAATTTAGTGATAGTTGGGAGCTTATGTAAGGCCCCATCTGCCCTGGAGAGGCTGGTAGGGAAGGTAGGGCACACCATGCCAACAGGAGGCCTTGGATGGCCTCAGCCTTCCATGAGGTCTGTTGTGCTTAGGCTATTTATGGGTACACACTGAGACCTTTGAACAAGTGATAGGTGCATGGACAACATGGCCTGTGATAAGTTCAAGGCTGACAGTCTGTAACTGGTCCCAAAGGAAAGGGAGTTGTTCCAAGAGCAGGTAACTTCAGCCTGCTGCACAAACTGGTGATGGGGAATTTCCACTGAAAAAAGCAAAAGGGAGACTGCCCGGAGCTGGCCCGCTCCCCGGAGCTGCAGGTCCACAGGACTCTGCTCCTGTTACAGAAGGAGATGTGTTGTTCGTAGATGTGCTAACATTGCAAAACCTGGCTTGGGCACAGTGACAGAGGGAGAGCCTTTCAGTGGCCAGCAGAATGAGATTTAGCAGTTTCCACCTGTGCAATTCTTGCCAGTGGTTAAATTTACTGATGAGCTCTGCTGGTATTTGCACAGGAGGAGCAGTGTAATCAGTGTACTGATTTGTACAGGGGGGTAGGCCATGAATCCCTGCACTAGCTCATTCTGTGGGATTCCCAAATGCAATTTGTCCAAGTCTTTAGGAAAATGGCAATTTTGCAACTCACAATTAACTACACCTCTGTTCATAAGTGGAGTAGCAGGGATGCCTAATCCAGGCAGAACCTTTGGAATGCACTGCAACAGTGTCATAAAGAGTTGATTCTTCAGAGGGATGAATGCAGAAAGGGAGATGCTTGCTTCCTCTCAAACCACTTGTAGATGTGCAAATACTTCCAGTTTGTTCAGGAGAACCAAGGAAGGGAAGTGCCAGAGGAGAAACGTGGGCTCCTGAAGGTTCATCACAGAAAGAATCCCAGTAGGATACAACTAGAAAATGAGCTGGGAAACTCCACTGTCCTAGAGAGCAATATGAATACATTTGGAGCACAACTGAATGTTGGATACCAAGGGAAAAGCATTCTGGTCATGGTGGAAAAGTCTGGAGTGAAAGGTCAAATAAAGCATGGAAGTTCTAGTGCATGGAAACTCTATAGAGCATGTTGTTAGGTGATGTCTGGAGCAGGAAGTTCTGAGATTATTATTTTAAAAGCTGGCAAATGTTATAAACCACACTGTCTTTCTGTATATTTCCAACAAGCCTTAGCTAAGGGAAAAAGTCCTACACTGGTTAAGAATCAGGAAGGATGTAGAAAATGCATGCAGGAGATGAATGCCCCTATTGCAAACAACAGTCCCATAGAAACACAGAGACACCCCATGAAACAGTATCTGACAGACTCATTCCATTAATGGGCTGCATTGCCTCGTGTCCTTGGGTTTCTGTCTGAAGCAGATTCTAAAGGCTGCAGACTATTTCACAAAATGCCCTGGAGCTTGTCTGTTAGGACACCAATGCCAGATGTCCAAGTGAAAGACGTCCCCTCCCTCCAAGTCCTAGGAGGTATGGGAGGATTGCACAAAGCTCGAGGGAGAAACTCTGAATCCAGAACTTTTCAGCAGATCTGTGCGGTGGTTGGGATCCCTAAAACAGCTCCATGTGACCACAGCCTGAAGGGTTGGTGTGATTTTTTTTTGCAGACTCTTTCAGTCAAGTGGCTTGCTCCTCAGAACTGCCTCAAGTGGTAACACCCAGCATATTCCAGTCCTTTGGGAGGCCCCAGGAGAAGCAAAGCACTTCCTCACCATTTTGATGAAAACCTAAGGCCTTCTGCATGCCTTTTTATGGACTTCTGGGAGAAGAAGGATTTTTGGGTCATGCATAGAAGCACNTTTTTTTTTTTTTTTGTAAATCAAGTGGAAATCTGGGATATTTTACAGTCTTAGAAGAAACAGTGTGAAAGTCTTTAAAAGGATAAACTTAGAGCAACATTGTTGGATTTGCTGTATATGGCCATATGGTACTGACCTGGATATTTATGGTGGTTACACACTACAGTGGGGTACCAGGCTGTCACAAGGCCCATTAGAAAATGTAGTAGGAAAACAGCACACTGGACAAACAAAACTTTGGGCTTTCATTCTTCCTCTGTCCTTCCTTCACTGCAAATGTAGCTGTGGAAAGCTGAGGCTGGAGAAGTTGAAGCACAGATCCCCTTCCTCCCTGCTAGCTCCAAAGGGGCAGGGATTTGCAGGAACACTGAATGTACCTTGAGAGCACTCTGGGAGCGGCTGCCTGGAAGGAAATCAAGGAGCAAAAAACTATGAGAAAGGGGAGTGCAAATGTTTTGGATTTGCGACAGGAAAATACCTTCCTGGAGCACACTGCGTAATTACAGTAAATAAGAATGTGTCATTCATCACATCTTAAATTATTTTCCCTCATTCACAGGATGGTGGGTTTATTGGAGCCTTGTCATTCTGAGCTCCTTCAGAATAAAGGAGGAGGCTGAGAGGTCAGGTGTGGGAGGAAAACCAAGTCCTTCTAAACCCAAGCATTCAAGACAGGCTCCCTCCTCTATGAAACAGAAACCTCCCCATTCCAGACACTTGGTTGCAGACAGGTGAGTGCTGAGAAGATGTGAGAGAAGTACGAGGAGAAGCCCAGTGTGTGTTTTTGGGTACAGATGCTGCTTGGAGCAGGCTGGCTCTGAGCAGAGAGCCCAGCTGCTGTTGTATGAGTCCTCCTCGGTTCTGGTTGGGAAGGGGTGAGCTTTTAAGCTAGAAGGACAGAAGGAGAAATCAGGGGATCTGTTGGTGCCTGTCTGCCTCAGCCACCACCCCAGATCTACCTGGAATGTGCAAGCAAGGAGAAGTCCTCTGCATTGTACAAAAAGCACTGGACTGGAGAGCCAAAGTATTCCATAGGCATAGGCACCAACTGCAGCCCAGCCCCAGCCCACGAGCAGGACAGCACAGGCACTCAGGAGAAGGGACAGGCATGTGTGATGATCAATAAACCCACGTCCCAGAGGGAAGGATAAGTCAGTCCTTAGACCCATCCTAGCTCGTCAGGACGTATCCAGGATACCTCTGGACCTTGCACCAGCTGGGAAATACCCCCTCAACCATTGTGCCTGAATTCCCTGCTCTCTCCAGCGCGCCCTTTGCTCCTAGACCAGATGGCGGCATGGTCCCCTGTGCTGGCAGTGCTCCCTGGGGTGTGCAGTGCCACAGGGAGCTACCCCATGGTGTGTGGGGCTCTGAAGCTCTTGCAAATCCTGCTCGCAGTGTCACTTGCCCGCAGCGTTATTCACCTCCCGGTGTTTTACCAGGCTGCTGCAGCCGGGGCGGGAGCGCCGCCGGCGTGCGAGCAGCGGTGCTGGCAGGCCTGGCAAGCTTCCCTTCTTCACAGGGAGACTCTCCTCCCCTCGATGAGCAGGTTTCCAGACAGCTGCCTTTTATGAGGGCGGATTTCAGGAAAGCTCTAAAACCCAGCCTCGTTTAACTCGTCTCCCAGTCCTGCGCTCTGTGTCCTGCTGGGGAGGCATTGCATGACCCCTTCCAGCTGCAGGCAGCCAGGCTTTCAACGTGGCAAGGGGCCGGGCTGTGTCTGGGCAAATGTTTTCCTTGTGCGGTCAGAAAGCAGGGCTGGGCAGAGGCGCCGTGCCCGAGGCACATCCCGACAATGAGCCCCTGCCCACCCAGGCCACGCTGGGTCCCGATCTCCCACGTTGATGGCAGGGGCAGCGAGGGTGGCAGTGACCCTGGGTCTTCCCCAGACGCGGTGCTTTTATCTCAGCAGCAGCAGGGACACTCACCCTGGTGGGGAGGGATGCAGGGTGCTGGAAAAAGAGCCCCGGGTGCATCACAGGACGGGGACAGTGCCACCCACATGGCCCACCTGTGGGATGTGCTGGCACCCGCTGCCTCCGTGGCTTGGCTTTAGTGTTGGCCCCTGGGCAGAAGGTGGTGTGCAGCCTGTGCACCCCAGCAGGACCACCAGGGACCCCGTCCACAGCCAGGCTTTGCTGAGGTTGCTCTTCCATCACCCCCACACACACGTGCACATGCCCCACAGCCATGAGGGTCCAAATCACGTTTGCATAAAAATGCTTTGCATCCCAGACCCCAAGCACAAACCTGCCGTGCCTGCTGGTGGCCTTGGCAAAGAGAAAGGCATTAAATCACCAAACCCAAGGCTTCAGCATGTGCCCATTAAAGCTCACGAATTTATGTCAAAGTTGGAAGAGGTTTGTGGTATGAAAAGGTCAGTGTTCTGTTTTATTTGCTTCCTTTGCTGTCCTAACAAGGTGTGAGGAGGAAACCATAGGCTGGAGGGGTGCAGGACTCATGGAAGTGAGCAGGTGAGGTGTGACATCCAAGCCAGGCAAAGCAGTGATGCTCATCCCACCCTCCCACTCGGAGCAGGTCCCCAAAAATCTCCTCTGCTGCAAGGAGAAGCCATGCAGCCATTTCAATACTTTGAACTTCCTCTGTGACTTTTCTAAAACAGCCATGGCCAAAATTCAGCCTGTGGATCTTGGCACAGGGTCCAGGCCTTTGCAAGGAGGTCTCACTTGTGGGATTTCCTGTATGGTACAAACCACTCTTTAAACCCCCAGTGTGTGAAGTCTTTAGCAAGGCAATAAGACCTTGACCAGCACAGTTTTTTCCTGAAGATCAGAGGCACTGTGAGGTACAAACACCTGCACCTGCCCTTGGAGCTGAGCTGAGGTGAGGGATCTCAGGTGGGCAGCATCAGGCAAGCAGGACCACTACCACATCCCAAATCATACCCATCCATGGCAAGGAGATTGGAACCAGATGATTTTTAAGGTCCCCTCCAACCCAGGCTATTCTATGATTCGGTGATTCCTCAGCCCCACAAACCTGAGGGAGACAAGAAAGCTTAGAGTATTTTATTACTTTCCCCTTTTGCAGGTTAGCATTATCATTTCTGTTGTATTTTTCATTTTAAACACCTTTTTTTGGTGTAGCCAAAACCATTCAGAGGAGTTTTTTGAAGCTCTGCAGAAGGGGGACTGGGTGCTGGCTAGTGCCTGCAGCAAGACAGTGTGTCTCCTTTATGTCTCCATCTCCTGTGGGGCCAGTCCGTTCCCTCCCAGGAGCACTACCCTGAACAGCTGGGGTTTTTTAGCCTCCTTTCTGGGGTTGTCCACTGCAAGAGTCCCCTCAAAGCACTTGGATGCAGCTCAGTGTGGCAAAGTCCATGCTGGCAGTTCAAGATCCCCACTGGCACAAGCAACAGATGCCAGAATCAGGCAAAACTTGGATCTGTATCTTCATGCCTGGAGAATTCAGGCCAGATAAGACAAGAAGCAGAGACTTTCTCCGTAGAGAGAGGAAAAAGACCCCAAGATGCCACACTGATATCAATCACCCTACTTTTGCCACTGTCTGGCAGCTGGAACCCTGGCAATAGGAGAGCTGGAGGCAGTTTCCAGCCTGGCCTGTGTGCAACCTGGTGCCTTAGGGACCAATAATCAAAGTTTTGATTATTAGCGTAACATGGGTCATAAAGAGGAAATAGAATGAAATAAAATGAAAGTGCAGCTATCAGCTTCCCTTTGAGTTTAGCTTGATCTATTTTAATTTAAACGGAAAATGCCACATAACTTATCTATAACACTCTAAAGCCCTAGTCAGGAACATATTGCCAGCGCTAGATAGTGGCATGTTTTAACAGCAAAATGATGGACATAAAGCTCTTTAATACACACAGAAAACCAGACCTCAAATGCTCTGTGAGGAAAATCATTTGGACCTTGTCAAGAAAGAAGGGAGCTTGGGGCAGGAAGAAATGCAAGGTAGCTGGCATGGAGTCCCATCGTGTACTTTGGCATCTTTTTATCTGTTTCTGGAAGTTCTGAATGGCAAGAATAGAAAACATCCATCGCAAAGGTGCTGTGAGGCAATTTTGTGCACGTGAAGTGTTTTGAAAGCCCTGGGAGCCTTGCCCAGCTGTCATACTGTGACCTCAGGCTGGGGGTCATTGCAACGAGCTCCCAATGTCCCTTCAGCAAAATGGCCAGAGGACCTTCACTCCAGTGCAATTTGCACCACGGGTCCTGGGGGCAAAAGCTCTTGGTTTGGTGGGATCCTCCAAGATTGTTTTTATGTTCATGACAGATTGCAAGTGGAATAAAATTCCTCTTACTCTCAAAAAAGACTTTGGAGAGGTGTGCAAGGTTTGTCTTCTGGAAATGCCCCCTCACGTGAAGCTGGCACCCAGCTGGCAGGGACCGTCCCCGTGTCCTTGTGCCATGGCCCTGGGAAGGCAAACGTCTTCCAGCTCCCACCAGCACACTCGACTTCCCACTCGATGTGGAAAGCACCAGGATGGTGTGGAGAGCGCTGCTCCAGTGGCCTGGCACCGATATCAAAGGCAGGTACGTGGCCTTATTTCCCACTCGAGGCAGCTGCAGGACGGCGCCGCTTCCCTCTGCAGGGGGAAGCTCATGCACAGGGCCGGAAGCCATCATGGAACAGCCAGCTCAGGAAGGGGCCAGGGCCAAGATTTTGTTTTTAACCTGTTTCTTGTTTATTTAAGCCTTTGAGGAAGACGAATAAAAGCAGCCAGTGAGCGAGGCGGGCTGTGTTGCAATCGGAGCTGCGTGTGCTGGCCGGGTCGCGGCGAAGGCGGCCTGTGTGACAGCGGACACCGCCTGTCCGGCCACTCCTGAGCCCCACAGACCCACCAGCAGCTGGCACAGCTGCCAGGCTGCCTAGAGAAGGTGTCCTGAGCACGTCCAGCAGCAGCTGGTGCTTTGGCTGGCTGCAGGAGAGCTGTGCTGCCTGCCAGGCAGCGCCGCAGGATCGGGGTGCTGGAGCTGCCGCTGCTGAAGGAGGAATTAGAGGCACAGATGTTTTGGTTATTTTGTGCAGAACAAGTTAAAGTAACTCGTTCCCTTTTGTGGAGAGGCATCGGTCCCAGATGCCTGGTCCCAACTAGTGCTGCCTGTGCCACAGGGCTCGCTGCCTCCTGCCCCAAGAACAGGGACAGGCCAGTCCTACGGGGCTTCTGTCCCTCTGTGCAGTACCAAGAGATGTAGCACTGCCACATATTTGATGCTGCAATGGAACAGCAGCAGATTTGCTTTGATTAGCCAATTTTTGTTGCAGTTCACATCTCCCTTGCCTCATTCATGCTCCTCAGTTGAGGCTCCAGGTAAGTTTTGCTAGGGGCAAATTTGTGTTCCATCAGAGCAATGCTTATCAGTGACAGCAGTGGTCCAGGTATAGACTGTGAGGGAATGTCTGTCCCCTCTCTCCCATCTGGACCGGCTGCTACTTCCCCTGTCTGTGATCTCACAGTGCTCTGGTTTGGGAGAACACTGCTTTGCGAACCCCCAGCTGTTCCCACCAGGTTTCAGCAACGTGGAGCTGGCAGCTGGAAGCGGGACTGGGATCACTGGGATGGAAATTGAACCAGAATTTGGCTGTGGAGTTGGGAGATAAACCCACAGTTTCCTATAGCTGAAAATGTAGACTCAGGCAGAGGTATCTTGTTGTTTTTAATAGGCAGAGGATTAGTGCCTGTTTGAAGCCATCTCAATTTTTAAAAGGGTATATAAAATGTAAAAATTGGATTAAGTGAGAATGTCATCATGGGGAGGATCTTACTGGGGCTTAGGGTCAAAGTACAATGTGTGGAATAAAGTGAGAGCATCGTGGGTTTGGATCCTCTAACTTTCATCAGTAGGAGCTACCTTCACCTCTTAATGTTATTTTAAAAGGACCCATAAAGGGCATACGGTTTAGCCCATTTCAAAAAGCTCTAAGCCAATGTTGGGATGCTTTTCTGAAATGATCCCCTAAAAGAGTGGATGGAGATGTCATAATCTATTTGTAATTCTCCTTCCGAGTTTGATTAAAAAGTAAGTGAAGCCATTTCAGAAATTCAGCTGACCAAAAAAATCCAGCTCTGGCCAGTCATTTCAGGCTAAGCTAATGCAATTATCATTCTTATCCATATTGTCATGCAGTTAGTCCCGCTGAGCCTAGCACTCAACTGTCCTAATTTTTCATCATAAATTCTCTTTGTTCCTCTTCAAGTATTACTCCTGATTAAGGTCTACGATTTGAAAAACTTAATGTCAGGTTTTAAAATGACAGCTGATTTTTCTTTGAGCAAGTTTGTTTTGTATGGATAAGCTTTTACACAGCATTGACATATTTTTGATTCCTCTTTACCTTTCAGTTTCCTTTGTAGATACTCCTCTTAATGTCTCTGAAAAGTTTGTTGAGCTTGTGCTCTCAGAAATGGTAACAAACCCTCTTGCAGGTGTTGTTTTGCAGTGGGGAGCAGACATGAAATGGAAGCAGGCACTAGGAATGCAAATTCCCACTGCAATTTGGGTCACATGTCCAAAGGGAATTATAATTCCTCACATGCTTTCTCACGCAGCAGGACACAGGACCAGAGGGACTGCTGCCTTGGACTGGGCTTTCAGCTCATCTACTCCACTCTCTTCTCTCTGAAGGTGCCCAGTTGCTAAGTCCTGTAAACCCAGAACAAGAAACACCAGAATGGCCAATCCTAACTTGCTTATAGGAAAATATTTTCCTAACCCTAGGCATATATCACTTGGCATGTTCCCTGAAGAGCTCTGGTTTATATCCCTTCTGCTTGATTATCTCCAATGAGGTAACCCTGGAGATATCCACAACCTTTATAAATGCCCATGCATTTTTTTCAGACCTCCTGAGCCTTGCGTCTCGGCAATCTCTGGTGGCAGCGAATCCCAGACTTGCAATGCTCTGTTGAGCACATCCCCATTTCTCCTGCCATTCACTGCTTATCTTTAAAATCAAATCAATCATTCCCGTTCCCATTCCCTGGACTTTCTTGCCCCAGCCTCCCTCAGGCTTTGCTCTCTGCTCTCTGTATCTATCAGTCAATAATACCACCTTTATTAACATTCCCTTCCACCCCATGAACCACCTTTGCACAAGAGTTTTCCAGTCCTCTTGGGCAAGAATCTCTTTAGCCCTCAAGGCACAGAATTGCCTGCCCTCCTGGGCATCCCTCTCCCTCCTTTACTGCTCCTCACCAGGACTGCAGATGTGGTATGGATTATTTTGAGGTCTGGGCCCATGGACTCATACTATAGATAAACCTGTGCTGAAATCAGGAGCTGTCTCAGCCAAGGTACTAATAAGATTTGCTTTTGTTACCCTGATCTGGGCTAAGACCTACAACAGGGACATCAGCCAGGGTCTGGCAACTCCTTCCTGCGACTTCTATTTCACCCTGGCAAGCCAGACCTCCACCCTCACTTCCCTTGTGTCACTGAGGCCATTGACCTGCCTGTGCCAGGACTCCTTACACAGCTGCACAAGGCCTCGCTTGCACCAGAGACCTCATTTTGTGTTGGAAAATGTATGTCCATATTCCCTGGCAGTGGGCAGTCTGCTCTCTGCTATGCTGGCAGATAGAACAGGTGTAAGAAGAGTAGGAGAGGGATTGTAAGAACTATTACAGCTATCAGAGAGACAAAAAAATTAATCTAGCACAGACATGATACTCACATGACACATGGAGAGCCATTGGAGTGAGGACTTGACTGGCAGCATCCCTCTGATAGTGCCTTTGAGAGCAAAAGAGATCATTCACGTGTTCAGCTTTGGTCTGTGGCTGCCCAGAGGAGAGCTCCTGGGCTCTGGACACCAGGCAAAGCCAGCAGGGAGCTGCCAAGGAAGCACTGCTGTCACTGCAAAGGAGGCCCTCTTGTTGCCCGTTTAAGCTGCCTATGGATGCCTGAGACAATAGGCTGTTTTTGCTTTTGCCTTGTAGTTTGAGCTCAAGGTTGGACACTCCCGGAGCAGGGGATGTCCAGGGGCACGACTCCCCATGACTGCGCCCATACAAAGTGGCTGTGCTGGCAGGAGGCAGATGACAGTCACAGATACCACTGACATAATTTTAAGGCTGGGTGAATACACTGCAGCTGGAAAAACACTAAAAAAATATGGCATTTACACACCTTGTACAGGCAGCCGCACTATAGGCAGCTCTGGTAGGGATGTTTGCTTTTCAAGTTACTCAAGACATCCCATTATACAACCCTCTTTTCAGTCAACTAAAGCTTTGCCAAACATTTTGAGGTGATTTTTTCCATGCTGTATGGCTGCCTCTGACATCTTTGAGGAAAAGATCTAGCCAAATGGGCTGGGCCAACACCCGGCACCAAGCACAAGGGGAGAGGGCAGAAGAAACTGTTTTGCACCACATGAAGTGCTTCTGGTGACCTTTTTGCTGAATGGCTTGAGCATAGCCTTGCTTTAGAGCAGGGGTTTGAAATTTGGCAGGAGGGCTCAGTGTCATGTCAGGGGTTTGCCATGGGTCCTTCCACTGCCTCCCATCCTGCACCGCCTCCCTGCTGCTGCCAGGCCCTGGATTGTCTGAGGTGTCTCACCTGGTACCTCCTGGATTTACAGCCCCGCTAATGAGCCGTGGGACTGCCAGAATGGCAAGAGACCATGGGATTTCTGTCCTTTTGTGATCTGAAAAGCTACATTCAGAAAGTTGTGTTAGAAATTATTAAAGCTGCACAGTGAATTATTGAGAGGTTTAGAAGTGCCAGGGTTGCAAATTCAATTTACTGTCCAAAGCTGGTTTAAAAGAGATATCTGTTGCTGCTTTCTTCATCCCACACATCTGGCCTTTCCATCTGAAGTTTCCTGTGGTTTTAGTTACAACATATTTATAACCCCCAACCTTTTGGTGCCTTTTTCAACATAGCTTGAACTGGAAGTTCCATATTTTAAACCAGTTGAGATTTCATGAAAGTTGCTGTGCATCCTAAAAGAAATACTCTTCCTTGCCTCTTGTGCAGCAAGGGCATGGAAAAGATATTTAGGAGAGGGCCCCACCATTTGCCATCAATTCACCAGTTTTTGTCTGGATACCTGAGAACCCCCAGGCTGGCACTGACGGGGCACAGCTCTGTGAATGACGGTCCTGAATCACAGGATGGTCAGTGGGTTTTCAGCCGCACGGACAGCCCATTGTAATTGTCTCTCTGTTGTCTCGTTGTTGTGTGTGAACTGATATTTATAAATGTCACCATAACAGTGCTACATGAGCAGGCGACTGAAGTTTAAATTTCCCTGGTCATAGTGTTTCTAATATACAGCTAATAACTCCTCTGCAGTAGAGGAATTTAAAGGCATGAGTGACCTTGTTGTAAAGGCACTTGCCTGGGCTCAGACGGCAGGAGGACAACTCTCATCCCTGCCACAGGCTGCCTGTATGACCTCAGACAGGCCTCAACCCAGCTCACCAGGCACATTTAGGGATGCACATCCCATTGGCATTACCTGGAGGTAACCTAAGCACCCTGTGGACCTGCTACACTGCGGGTCCTCAAGAGAGCCTTCCTCTCATCATCTGTGCAGCCTCTGTCTCCTGCTACATTGCCAGTTCCCTCACACCTTGCCAGGCTGGGCACTGAGGTTTGCTGCTTTGCTCTTCTCACACTGTGGGACTTCCCAAAGAGAGAGAAAGGGCCTGGAGAGGAGGACGAGTCCAGAAGGAGATTTTCTGGAATTGAGGACCATTACCAAATATTGAGGAAGCCCATGGGTGCGGTGAGCTGGGATGAGCTATAATGGGATAGAGGAGAACCCTGCTTCAACACAGGTTCTAAGGAATGGATAATAAGAAATTAATGCTAAGAAACACAGAGGATCTCTGGTAGGAGGGAGTGACACAACGAGACAATCACAGCAGCACTTTGACTCTACTGTGCTTGTTAAAAAACTGTGCTTTCAGCATTGTTCCATTATCACAGTTTCCCT
Organism: Tichodroma muraria; assembly: GCA_013390105.1. Lineage (NCBI taxonomy): Eukaryota > Metazoa > Chordata > Aves > Passeriformes > Sittidae > Tichodroma > Tichodroma muraria. The sequence goes on along the minus strand of WAAG01048210.1, from coordinate 118,918 downwards.
TTCAGTTAGTGCACAGCTCCATGGGTCTCACTTATAACCTGTGGATTCCTGAGGGATTTGTGCAGGTGAGGAGCTTAACTATCCTAGGTGTAGCCAATTTTGTGGTTAATAGTGATGCGGAGTGAGCGGCATTCACAGCTAATTAAAAATGCTACACTTTAAAATAATTTTTGCTAATTACAAAATCTTTAGCAGCATTATTTTAACTACATTTTCCATATTCCATGGGGATTTGAACTCTATTAATTTTGCACTTAGTCTCTTGGTACCATTTAGCATATCAAAATGCCCATGAAATTAAAAAACCTTAGCCATTTTTACTTCTCTAGGAATTGATGCTAGCAGGAACAGGAAAGAATTTTGCTGCAGGAAAAAATATGACTAAACTCAGGCCCTTTCCCCATTTTTTCCTCACAAAAGGACATTATGTTATAGTGCTGACTGACCCAGAGGAGCGCAGGAGCTGCTCTGGACACAAGCTGTGATTGCTGTGCCAGGAGGAGCATGCACCGGGCCATGATTCCTTGTCCCATAAGGCTGGACAGTGAGTCAGTGCTAAATGACATTCTCTTGGCCTCAAAATAAGTCAGTACCTGTCAAAATCAGTACCCTGGTGTTTTAACTCCCACTCTGGGCACCGGCCACTGAAATGCAGCAATATCACACACCAAACCAGCATCAGAATGAGCACTCAAATGTGTCGTTCCTGTTCTGACTCAAAAACTACACTGCTTGCCCCTGTAAGACAGAATTGTCCTTCAAAAAGGGTGAAAAAGAGAGGGGGAATGTGAGACTTCTCTTCAGAGCAAGGCAGAGTGCATTTGCAGTGTCCTGACATCGTCACAGCAAGCCGAACACACAAACAACATCACTCTGTGAATTTGCAAGAAAAATGGCTCCGTTATTTAGCAATGAAATCTCCAAATCAGACTCTGACAGCCACTCTGAAAAACGACGTAAACATTCGACACAAGAACAATCAAAAATACATCAGATGTTTATTTTTTAACTGAGAGGGAAGACTCACATCATTCCACTGAATGCATGTCTACACAGATCGATGTCAGCTCTTATTCGTTTGCTACTTTTAACTATGTGCATTTATTCCTGTTCCTTGGGCTTTAGTCACCTAGCCACTGTGTTGGCTTTGTTCTGCATGCTCTGATGAAACTGAATTCTGGGTCTTTCTCCAGAGCACAGGGCACATAATTTTCTAGTCCTTTATCATCCATACATGGCCCTGCCCACAGCCCTCGCTGCCAGCCTTACTGTTTTTCCCTCTTTGGAACAAGGGGGTATCCAGGAGAGTTATCACCCTGCCTCCTCCACTGGGTTGCTTGTGGACCCTGTGTACATCATGGGACCTTTCCTTGACTTTTTGAGCCACAAAGCTGCATCAGTCCAGGTGGGATGAGCATGGCAGCAAGGATTTGTTCTATGTTTGCTTTCCCCACTTGTAAACCGAGCATCATAATACTTGCCTAGATCAAAGGGGGTACGGGGAGAATTAAATAATTAATGTATGTAAAGCACTTTGAAAGATGAAAGATGCTATATAAGTACAAAGTATTAACTACAAAAAAAACCCAAAACAAAACAAAAAAACCCCCGAACTGGTTGCTGATGTAAGCCTCCAGTTTATTCTGTAAGATATGCATGAAATCAAAATAATTGCCACTAACAAATTAGGGGTTTGATTATGCCAAGCCCTAACACAACTAGTCAGGGCTCTGACAGACTTGCCTTCTCCTGTGGCCGAGTTAGGGCACCCATATGGGCAAGAAGGCTCCAAAAGCATACCCATAATGGGGATTTGGAAGGGAAGGCATTTCCTGCATCTCTGAATCATCTCAAGTCCCATGTCAAATGGTACAATTCAAAAATTGATGTTGCAGTGCCTTACAACAAGCTGTTCCTTGCTGTTCCTCCCCCTCACTGCTCCAATGGCCAGAATGGTTCCCAGGCTAAACACACTCATGGCCATTTGTATCCATTTGTCCTTGTGCCAACATTGTTTTAAGTTTAACACAGGATATTTATAGATCAATCGTGTCCTCTCTAACCTCTAATGTTGTCGGGCAGAACCAGGCAATCCCTTTGAGTTTCCTATTGTTGTGTAGGGTCTGCAGCCCCCACCGAGCGCCCTTAGTTACACTTGGTCCTGTCGCAGTTCATCTTTCTCTAACAGAAGTGAATAAAGCTGAGTGCAGCCTCCTCACAGGGCCCAGCAGTACTTGGTCCCCATCACCAATACTTTTCTGTCCCCTGTGGGAAATACTTGATTCATCCTCTCTCACATTTACCTTTTTCTATGGTCGTGCTGTGCTGCCATTTCAAGGCAATCCTGTGACCAGCCAAGGCACCTGAGATGTTTTATTTTCCCAGAGAAACTTTGTCCCTTCAGCCTTACGTGCCAAACCTTACATTTGGCACAACTGAATTTCATCCTATTCCCATTGTTCCCACCCTCGAGGTCACGCAGTTCTTCCTGTTTGATAGGCCGGGGCCTCTCTGTATTGACAGGCGCTTGCATGTCTGTGTCATCAGGAAATTTCACCACGCACTCCTCCCTCTTTTGTGTGACAGAAAAATATGGACTAAAAGCAGCCCCCAGGCAGCCCTCAGACAAATCCACCAGCAACTACCTTCTAGATCAGCTTTCAGCTCCTCTCGCTTTCACATCCTACCCCACTGTGCCTCACCTATCCTGCAGAGATGGTTGAGATCCTTCCAGGGGGAAAGGTGGTGCAAGTCCGTAGGGCTTGCCGGGCCAAACCAATGCTTTGGAAGTGGCTGTGTTCCCTTGGGGACATTGCAAAAGAGAGTCAGAGAAGTTGCGAAGCTCTGCCATTTCATAACAATGTCAAGCCAGGGAAATATAATACCCAGGGTAACTTGGGATGGGAGGGAATATTCTTCAGCATCTGGTGGAGCACATGCAGTAATTCTGGCAGCACAGACAGCTCTGTGTCCTCAAGAACCCTCTTACATTACAACATGAAGCCGTTTTGTTATTGCTGATCAGAGGGAAACAGCCCAGGTGGAGGGCAGAGAAAAGGGCCAGGGGGCTGTTCTGGGGGAGAGGTGGGCAGAGGTCGAGGGTCCCAAATCTGTCACACGGTTCTAGCCCAGACTCCAGGCCTCTGTTTCACCTCAGATGAAGACCACGCAACTTTGGTCATGCGTGGAGATGATTTTCAGATTGTTTACATCCATGCAGCAATGCAGGAAGCAAAGGGATACTGATTTTTGGGAGTAACCAGCTCTTTGTGAGGCAAAAGATTATGGCCCAGCATCTACTGGGGCCTGTAAGTTGCTAAGGCAAGCTCAGGAGGAGACTGGAAAAGATGAACCCCAGTATACTCTGGTCTCCTGTCTCCAGGGAAGATCATAGGGTCCACCTTTGAACCAGCCAAGAGGTAAAAGCAAATCTTGGCCATACCAAAGTCAGCAACCAGCTTCAACTGGGCTGAAGAAATCAGCTCTGGTGCCGATGGTGCTCAGGTGCTTCAGGACTCCAAATATGACTCTGAGAAAAGCCACCACTTATGGTGGACCCTGGTCAGAGGAAAGTCACAGCCACTTGCTTTCAAAAGACTGACTTTTCAGAAAATTCCAGCTGCTGCCTTCCAGAGGACCCAAAACTGTATTTCAGGCAACTGCAGTGCCTGTGAGTACATCAGGCCTTGAAGTACTGCTGGAGCAGTGAGTAACACAGCCAGACTGCCCAAGAGCCACTGTGAGACCTTGAGCCAGCTGCAGAAACAAAGCCCTGAGTGTCTTTGCATTCCAGAAAGTGCAAGAAATGAGATACGTGTGAATATGCTCCACAAAGTTTGTCCTGGATCTTTGGAGAGAGCACCTTATTAGAGCTGCTGGTAGCATTATACTGGCTCAGAAGCAGTTTCTTTCATGTGCCTTTTCAAAATAAGGCCTTTCTAATTTTATTACCAAATAACCACTTGCATGGAAAAAGCTGAGCACATTTGGCACCCACTGCTATGAAGCTCTTTTGTTTTATCTTCTCATTAATGAAAAGTGAAAGCAGGAGCCCTTGCCCTTCCCTCTGCTGCCCAAAGAGCCTATGTCCTGGTGTAAAGCCACAGGCAGATTTCCTGGAATTTCTGTATATGGTTGAAGGCAGCATCCTGAGCCCTACACATGTATGGGGGTGTGTGAATGCATTCCTGTGAGCACAGACACGGAACAGACCTAATTGTTATCCTCAGCAAGAGCATGGCTGAGAGGATTTGCCTCTGTTTAACCAAGTAGTGATTAACACCTGGTGAGAAGATCTAACGGCCATAATATCTCATTAACGTATTTTGACAGACGATAACCTCTTCAAATATGCATGGGGGGGGAGAGAGGACCAGCTTGGGAAAGGGCAGAGAGCGCTTGTAAACTGGTCATCTCTGGTTTTCAGACTCCTTAAGCCTGCTCAGGGAGATGCAAAGGTCTCTGGGCTGGTGTAAAACACTCACCAGAGCATGGTGATGTGTAGAGCTAGCTGCAGCACTTGGCTTTGCTTTTGTGTAGCATCGCAGCTCCTCGCTTCCTTCTCCAGCCCAGTTTTGGAGAATTTCAGTTGTAGCCCCTAAGGATCCTCTCCAGGCCTCATGCAGAAAAGTGATAATATATTCCTTCCACCCCAAAGAACCTGCCATAAGAGGAGAAGACGAGGCAGAAAGAGTCAGATCATTATGGACAGCTTAAGCACTGTTAAGTTTTGTACAGGAGACCCCCACAAACGCCTGGGCCACCCTCTGGATTCAGGAAAATACCACTGGAGGTGAGGAGCCCCAGGCACGAGGCATCTAAGGGAACTTTAGCAAAAGCAAAGGTCTGGGAATTTAAACTGGTGTAACACAATCATTTTGGAGACTGCAAGGCACAATTTCTTCCCAAGCTGAATTCTTTTATATGCACAAATTTACTTCATGGTCAGAGGCAAAGGAAGGAGAAAGGTGCATTGTTAAGTAACCGGCCTTCAGGGGTGGAGTATCCTGACATAAAATGACTCCTGTTCTCTACTTCATCCCACATCTGTCACCCCAGCCAGCTAAACTGAAATGCTCTGTACCTTGGTCATACCCCTAGTGATGCCAAGAGGGCACATGGAGCACATGCAAAGAATAGCGTGGGATGGATGGTTCCTCTGGAGGTCACCTGGCATGACCCAGCTCTCCCAGCAGAGCCTGCAGACACTCAAAACAGCATGAACTGCCCTCAGAAGAGCCTGTTGAAAACAAGCCTCACCTCCAGATGACCTGAACTTTGAAAGTGGCTGTGGCAGAAGCCAGCCTGGATTGCACATGTTGGACCCATTTCTAATTGGCCTTGTCTTTTATGGAAATGTGCTTTCAAGAGCTACATGTTGTTATTATCTGCTGTCGACGGGCATGAGGTTTTGGAAATTACAGCTTGACTTTAAACCTTTTTTCAGGGAGAACCTTTCATTATTTGCTTTAATAGGGAACCCCCCCACTCCCAGTCTGGTCCAGTCTTTGTGCTGAGCTTTGGCTACTTGGCAGCATTTGGCCCAGCTGTGCAGTCCATGACTTGCTGTGAGGTGAGGGGATCAGGGGAGCAAGAAGCAGGGGTTAGGCAGGGTCTTAGCTTCTCCTTAGCCCAGGCTGGCTTGGAGAGTAGTGATCCTTTGGCTGGCTGTAGCACATTTGGCTTCCTCCCAACTCCAGCTGTCACGCTGGGGGTGGCATCTCCGAGGGGACCCCTGGGTCAGCAGCTTTTTGTGGAGTTGCTCCTTGGGCAAAGGGAGCCAAATGTCCCACAGTACTTGGGGCAACAAGGACAGCCATGTCCAAGCCTTTGTTCCTTGCTAACTCTGCTGCTCTGGATTTGTGTGCTGCAACCCTGCCACTGTCACTTGGCCGGGGTGCTGATGCCTGGGAGAAGTATCTGTGTAAATGCGATTATGTGGGAGCGAGCGCCTGTGCGTCTCTGGCAGCCCAGCCACGCCAATCCCGCTCTGTTTCCAGGGCAAAGATGGCATTGGAGAAAAAGTCCCAGCTTTCTGGAGCCCCATGCAGTGCTGTGTGTCCCCAGCCCTTGGAGTAGAAGCAGGAAAGACTGTGTCACCACAAAGCTGCAGCCCAGACCTCGCCTTTTCCACGCCTGGCGTCGTGTGTGCTCTTTGACTTGTTGTCACCGTCACCCGGGCTGCGCTGCTTTCTGGCAAGGAGAGGAACAAGAGCAGGCAATGTTTTACAGAGGACGGTGTCTGGCCATGGAAAAGCTGTGCAACATGACTCATTTTGTGTAAAGGACATGAAATTACAACTGCGTGCCACATGAGAGATGCTAGCTGGGCTCAAATCAAAAACATCCTCATCCAGGAAGGGTATTCAAGCATGTGCTTAATTTAAAAACATAGTTAATCAGGGCCTTTGGGCATAAAAGGGTAATGATTATTCTTGTGTTGCTGGGAAAATCCAAGTGACATCCGGAAGATGTATTACTCGAGAAAATTTAGTGTTATTTCAGTGTCCTCATTTAATCTTTCAATTTCCAAAAATGTAATTCTTTTAATTTGTCATTGCTATGAGTTCCTTCACAGCTGTTTTACACTCAATTGTTAATGCAAGTGGAATCAGCAAACACGATCTGGTTCAGATAATAGATATGGAAGATCAATCCTGCATCCATCTCTTTTCTCCGTCCCCATCAAACTTCCCAGTGTGTAAAGATATCTGAGTTTGCCTTTGCAGGGACAGCTAGCCACAGAAAAAGAACTTCTGGTACGCATTGTTTAATCATTTAAAATCAGCAATATCCCTGCCCAGATTTTTTTCGATGTGTTTGACCCCTAATTTTCTCTCTAACTAGTCATCTATTGCTGCAGAGATTAGAAATGGTGGGATTCTAAGATGGATATGCCTTTAAGTGTGCAAGGAGCCAATGAGAGGCTCCCTGTCTCAGTGTGACCAGGGTTGATGGCAACTAATGTCTTTGTTTTCCTTGGAAAAACCTCGTGGCACAGCTACTCCAGACCCAACAGCTGGGAGAAGGCAACTCTGCTCTACATTGACCACATTTCAGGGTTTCATACCCAAACCTTTCTGTCACTGCACAGAAGATGTCCCCTGAGCTGGCCTAGACTTCTCCTGCCCTAAGGACTCTGGGCACCAGCTGGAATTTTCAAAAGGGCTGCAAGGATGTGGGACCCACGTGGACATCCCACGAAAACCCTGCAGGAGATATTCCACCTGCTGCCCTAGAGCATGGCCTCATCGTTTTAGTTACTCACTGCACAGAAAAGATATTTAGGCACCTGTTTCACCAGAGATTCTCTGGCCCAGAGATAAACAAGGGTTGTTATTGGCCTTAAGGTAAGTTCTTGTTAATTTTATTGACCTTGGGTTAAATCCTGTTCATCCTCCAGGCAATTGCTCCCACTGAAACCAATATGAATGCTGGCACGAATAAAGCAGCTGGATTTTGGCCCTTTTGAGAAGACAGCAATCATAAATCCAGCTGCCAGCAAAAAAACAGGTGCTAAACCAGGGATTTTTCTGGGGGAAAAAGTACAGTAAAGATCTGTGGTATAGAACCAGGGAAATGGATGGGCATAAAGAAAAAGAAAATTCTAACTTCATTTCATTCTAATTATTATTAGGGTAGATGTTCAACTGGGCATAATTTAAACATGCCCTCAGCTTTGCCACTGCTTCCCGGTCTGACCTTGGTGATGATCCTTGAACACCCTGTCCTTCTCAAAGCTGTGGTTAACTATAATTGTGGTGGCTGTGAGAGGCAAGATACATCAGTGAGTGCAAGTTATTGTAAGGATGTTTTAAAAAGTGAATGATAGTGACAAAACATCCTGGTGGGAGACTGTGAAAACATGGTACTTTATTCAACATGACTAGAGGAGAAAGATTTTTTTTTTAATTTCTTTTCACCTCTTGTTTATTTTCCTCTTCCTTTTTTGAACAATGTATCTTAATCTCACTCTATGAATGTAGCACGAGAGTTATGTGTACAGAAAGCATCTGAAACCACTTTGTTTCTAGTTTTCTTTCATCCGTTCAGTATTATAAATAACCAAAGAGGATATTGCTTAATCCATAAAACAAAGTGACATCATAATTTATTAACACAGAAGACACAGTTCATTGCTGTTAAATGCCATAAAGAGCTGGAAATAGAGTAGTTTCTCAGAAGGCACTGCCAGTGTGTCAGAGGAAATATTTCCTCTATGCTATACCAGCATGTGTAAGATCCTCTCTCAGTACCTCACCATTTTGGCCAATCCGAGCTGAGCTGCTCTGCCGCATCCAAAGGCAATTTTGGTGGGGATTTCTCCAGTCTCTGATGCCTTCTTTCCACCTGCGCCACTCCTCCCAAAGCTTTGCTCCTGCAGTCTGCTTTTATGGGAAAGGAAAAAACTGTGACAGCCCCGTGGTGGGGACACAGCTGGCTGGTCCATTTAAGGTTCTCTCCTTGGTGTCTGTGAGGCAGCAGCACAAGCCCACGTGTCCTCGGGGTGTCCCTGTGCCAGGGGGGACACGGAGCTGCACGCATGGAGGAGCGATGCCGTACATCAGGCTGTACACACTTGGCCCCGGGCCAGCAAAGCATTTAAGCACCTGTTTACCCCTAAGCTTTTGAGTAATTCCTCTGGCCTGAGCTAAGCACAAGCTTCCCAAGCTATCCCACTTCCCCTGGTCTTCCCTTTGCAGGATTCGTGCACCGTGGCCTGGCTGAACTCAGGGCTGCCGGCACAGCCCCGGTACGGCACCACTCAGCACCCACCTCTTCTTGCTGCCTCCTCTTCACAGAGCCAGGATTCAGTCTCTGCAGACCCCAGTCCTGCTGGCACCTCCACTGGTGAGCCCCTCCAGTGCCCGAGAGGCTCTGCCAGGGCTCCCAGCCCTGGATTCAGCCACAGAGCAATTTTTGAGTATTTCAGGAGAAATTCCACCGCTTCTGTTGCTGTGTTGTCTCCAAGCACCAGCCTGAGCCCACATGTGGATGAAGTGCAGCGACCACATGTCCACAATAAGACATCCCTCTCTCTTTTAGGTAACATAAACAATTTTTCTGGTATGGATAACTCGCAGCCCTGGAAACACACTCAGCAGATGTTCACTCCACGCTCTACCACTGCCTGCCCAGAAGCACCAGTCCTCACTGCTGGTCCCTGTCTGCCTCATCATAAAACATGTCTAGCTGTGCTTTAGCAACTTTTGGGAAGAGACAGGACCCCTTTGGGCCCCCCAGGGCATTAACTTATATTTTCATTTGCGTTAATTTCGTGCTTTCCGTACACACAATCAGCTCCCTCCCGCTGGGTCGCACCTATTGAAAGTGGTTCCGCGGGTGCGTGGAATGGGCGCGGTGCTGCCTGGGCGCCCCCGGCCACGCTCCGCCTGCCGCTAACCCCCAGGGCAGCCACGGTGCCCTGAGCTCCTACCTGCCCGCTCCCTGCACAGGCGCTGGAGCGTTCCCGGCTCCCCGGCGAGGCAGGTTTCACCAGCCGGCGGTGCGGAATTCCTGCCCTGCTGTTCGCCCGTGCGGCTCGTCCCCGAGCCCCAAAGGTGCGCTCACACCTGAGGAGCCGCGTGAGCGCGCACGCCCAGCCCTGTGTGTGCACAGCCGGCGCTGCACGTTGGCAGTTCGCTACCCCCCTTGCTTCCCCCCCTTCTCCGGGCTATATGTGGCATTTCGAAGCTCTGACAATCTGCTTCCAAATGTTTTCCATATTTGTTCAGCCTCCTCGATTCAAATACCAGGAACAACTCAGCCGGCACAAAGCGAAGCTTTGGGGGGCAGAAGGCTCACACCCCCGTCGGCGTGCGCACACACACACGCACGTGAAAGCCCGAAGGGCGCCGGCATGGGAAAGGAGGAGAAGAAAGCCCGGCACAGCACGTCCCCGAACAGCCAGAGCCAGACGGGGAAGGCACCCGGAGGGGAGAAAAGCACCGACTCGACGCAGGAGTCCGCGATGAAGAAGAAGAAGCAGAAGAAAACCAAGGGGGATCCCAAAACTGGCCAGGAGGAGGAATCCCACACTTGTTGTGGCTGCCGTTTCCCGCTGCTGTTTGCATTGCTGCAGCTGGCGTTAGGCACCTCTGTAACAGTGCTGGGCTTCCTTATGGCAGGCATCAGTTCCTCTCTGCTAGTCAGAGACACTCCATATTGGGCTGGGATAATTGTAAGCATAAAGTCTGTTTCTCCATAAAGTGCCTTTGCCAGCATTAATGCAAGCTGCATGACGCTCCACTTTAGACTAACCAACTGCATGCACGACACCATTTGAGTTATGCTAACTATAAATATTCCTGGGATTAAGTGTCTGGCTATACTTTCCCAATGAAAACTGCTCCTGCAGAATAACACAGCCTTTCGTATTCTTCCCTGCAATACCCAACAGACCTGAAATAAAACACAGGGCTGCTGTTCACTGGATGTATGTGCTTTGCAGTGAACTCCTGCCTGGTGATGCTGAACAAAAAAGTTAATTTCTTATGCTGCCTACCCCCTTTACCCACCAAACTATAACCATCAGGTTTTGGAAGTGAGAGCATAACTCTGTAACTTGCAACTTTTAGCTGGGCGAGGAGAGCAATGTCTGTCTCCGGAGCTTCCTCGCTGTGCCGTGCTGGAGAACCGCTGGGGCTTAACCCTCTTCCCGCTGCTGCTCCTGACTGCCTGTGGCCATGGGGAAGGGGATGGCACTGGTGGACGTGGCAGGGACAGGAAGACCTGCCAGGGCCTGCTGGTGGCTCCTGCCAAGTCACTTTGGAGTGACACGCCAGCCTCGCCGTGTGGGCTGGAGGGACTGGCAGGGGGCGGCATCCTGCTGGGTGTAAATCAGAGGCATCCCTGCTGGGGAAGCCTGGGCTGTTCCCCAGAAGCAAACACCCCTGCAGAGGTGGGGACAGGGTGTGTGGTGCCATCCGTGGTGTGACTGCTGGCTGTGGGCTTGGGGACGTGAGGTTTGCCTGTGGAGGGACAGGGTCAGTGATTATGAGCTTGGGATAAGCCATGGATATAATTGAGCATGGAGGTTTCTTCCCCTACTAGGCAACAGGTTTCAGAAGAATGTGTCCTGAAGATATGCCCTGGTTTGTGTTGGCGCAGTTCTGGGTGTGGTCAGACTGTAAGAATTCTCAGCAAATAAATTTGTGTTTAGGTACTTAGGGAAAAGATTTATCGAAGAGCTGAACAGCTATGAGAGCATTTTCTGTAAATGTAATTTGTTGTTAGAAGATTATCTGAGTATCTGAACTGATTGGGGTTTTCTGTGTTAATCCTTCAGAGGGTGGAAGGAGCAGGGCCTGAGCTCTCAGAGGAATAGCTCCTCTGACTCATCTCTTCATGTTTCTCTTCTGACTGAAGAGGTATCCAAGAGTTCAGTGGTGTTTTGTGGAGCAAGAGCCTGCCCTTGCTTGGAAGAGGAATTTCCTCCTGGGAAGTTTTGGCTGTTACAAACCAGGGGGGAATACAGATGATAAAACAGCAATATGTGGCATGTTCACTCCTGTTTATTTTGAGGATTCTGGAGGTCAGGTTATGTCTTTTCCAGACAGCACTGTTGCTATCACAGGTTTGAAATAACTTTTTCACTAGAAAAAATTGGGGAAAGAGTGAGCTGGACTGAACTAATGTACAGCCAGGGATATGAGAAAAGCCATGAAGCAGCCCCTGGCCCATGTGAATGTCATCAGTGGCCAAGCAGCATTCATCTGAGACATCCACAAATGGCTGGCCTTCCTCAGGGAGGCCTGAAACCCCACCAAAGTTGCTGCTTTCTGAAAAGAGAGCTCTAACCCCTGTTGTTTTTAGCAGCAGCTGCCAGCAGTAGTGACATTTAGATGCCCACATGAGGCAAAGCTCAGTCGCTTTCAGAGCTCACCCCTGAAAATAAGGAATAATTCTCCATGTGTGTTCCTGAGCTAATTCCCGACTCGGAGCAAGACTCGGCTCTCAGCTGTAGTTGGTGGTCATGTCTTGCACTTGCCAGCCAGGGTAGTCCCTGGGGAAACATTTCCTGGGACTGTGAGAGTTTGGGCTCATGTTGCAGGGTGCCCTGGCTGCCGGGAGGAGCCGGGCAGGCGGTGGGCTGCCCCGTGGGGAAGGGTGACTGCACCTACGCTCTGAGTCAGATGGTGACTCTCACCTGGGGGACTCTGGTGAGATGTTGAGTCACCAGCACACTCGAGCGTGGTTTGATTCCTCCCTGGCTCAAATTGGCTGTTGGTGCCCCTGTGTTTACCCTCAGGGTGATGACAGGGACTGTCTGCTGGGGACACGTGGCCCGGCAGGCTCCTGGGCAGCCACGCTGCTCTCCTGTACCCTCAGCCCAAAGCAGAAGGGAAGGAGGGATCTGGCACCAGGTCAGAGAGAAGTGAAAAGGAAACTGGTGCTAGAAAGGAGAGGATGAAGTGGTGGGGCAGTCCTGGACCTCCCAGAACAGAGCCTGTGTGGAGCACTGGCTATGGTACCACAGGAGCAGCACAAAGCACATCTGGGAGGCAAAACGCAGGAGGTGCCACACGGTGTTGCATTTACTTTGTTCCTGTGCTGTGGTGTCTCCGTGGAGGGACTTGGTGCCCACTGGGACATCAGGAGGAGGTGGCCAGAAACTGATGAGCTGGAAATTCCAGGTGTGCAGGCACAGGGTGCTGCTGGTGAGCTGGGGTGGGGACTGTGCCAAGGACTGGCCTCTGGAGAGCTGGGGAAAACTGATCCATGAAGGAGAACCTTTGGCTAGGACCTGCATGTGGCTGGACGTCCTGTGGGGTGGTTTTTGGGCTGCGTGGAAGGTGTTAGATAAGGGATGGATGACCCATGTGCTGCTCAAGAACAAACCTCATAGCAGAAAGTGACTTCCCAAAACTCATATACTCACACAGAAATGAGCAACAGGACAGAAAGATGTGGTGTAAAATACCAGAGCATATTTGTTTTAGTAGCATCCCACTCAAGTGCTCTTTTTAAAGGAATACTTGATTAGTATTCTGAATCAAGAACTTAAAAAATCTATTATCGAGACCTTTTTAGCAACATTAGATATAATGGGTGAAGCTCATTCCTGGTGTTACTCCTTTGGAATTACACCAGGCTGGTTTTGACCCCACGGCTGTTAATGCAGGATGACAGAAGAATGAAGGAAAATTGCTAATGTGTTAAATAGACCCTGATTGATTGAAAGCTGTTTTTATTTTTCTTCTTTATTAGTGGCAAAATGGTGACACCATTCCATGCTGAAAATCAAGTGCTTCAGTGCATTACCATGAATGGAAAGGAACTGTTTTTAGAGGAGCAGCCAGTGGAAAATGCTAGCGAGGAAAACCAGGCAAAGCAGTCTGAATTAAATGGGTTCAAAATCTGAATGTGTAGGTTTGTGAAGCTGGAGCAGGCCAGGGATTGGGTTCACTATCTAGGGGAATAAATGTGGCCAGTGATCCTCTGACAGGGAGTGGAGGAGGGCTCCAAGTCTGCAGGGGTCCCTCCCCAGAGCATCAGCCCTTCCCTCTGGAGCCCCTGCAGAAGGAAATGATGCAGCTTGCATTGCACCAAGAGCATTTCACCATGAAAGCCAGTTAAAACCAAAATGCATTTAGTCCAAAATGCGTGGGACATGGGTCAGAAACCAAAGGAAAATTCTATGGACGGAAACCACGGAGCCTACGGGATTTATCACTTCTGCTTTGGCTTCAGCAACCTATTCCCCGTAAAAAGCCTCTCCCCCATTGCTAAGGATAGATAAATGCAGTTAAAAGCAGTGAGGGTAGCATTTGTTTCACTTGCCTGGGGCCAGTTACGGTGAAGGTGCCCAGGTCTGAAGCAGTTGCCCGTGAGACCTGTCCTGAGCTCCCCAGACTGCAGGCTGGACTCCCTGGCAGTCTCTTCCTTCTTGCTGCTTTGCAGGAGCTTGGACAAACTCTTCACAAAACCACTCATGAGTGCAGGGCTTCATTTTTTCCTGTGTCTTGCCACTGGCTTGGTGCATAGGTTTGGGCAAGTTACTTAACCTTGCTAAGACTTTGTCAATTCCCCTGCAAAGTGGGGTTAATAGTGGCCATCCGTCACCCCTTGCTTTGAGATCCTGGGATGAAAAGTGTTGCAGAGACAGTAGATATTAATGGTATCCTTTTCATTCTTTTTCATTAGCTTGTGGCCTTTTGACACCCAGAAGAAGTAACGATATATTTCTCCTTGAAAAACCTACTTTAGATTATTTCCACTGCGATCAAAAGTGGAGAGTATCAAAGTTTTCATGGGCAAGCTCCCTGTTCAGCCCTGTTTTGCAGATTCAGGGAGTTAAGAAAGTTAAAGAAGTGCTCATCAGAAGTGATTATCCAGGGTGTTTATTATTTCTGTCAGGAAGTTATTTTAAATATATATGTATAGATGTTCATAAAATTAGGACTTTAAAAAACATTTTTAAAAATCTGATTCATGAGCAGTTCAAGGCAGCAACTGTGGCTCCAGCTGTCACTGATTTTATCGCTAAAAGCATCCCAACAGATCTGCCATGGGCTGAGACCCCAGCCCAGAAGCTCTGACACTTCTCCCTGCTCCAGCCCTTCTCCATCTCCCCAGGTGTTTCCCCAGGCCAAAGGGTCCCTGAGCTTTACTCAAGGGGTAGCTGCGTCTTGTGGCTTTCTGGCATCAGTGCTCAAGCATTGGCTTCTCTGCCCGGGTGGAGGTGAGGCTGATGTGGGGCCGTGTGGTGCAAAAGGCAGGCAGATTTTTAACTGAAAAAGCAGCTTAATTTACCTTCATTTACCTGGAGTCAGAAATGTTTATATCTCTATAACTTTTGCTTGTTTTTAAGGAAACTGTTTTCAATTTCTAATAGAAGGTGACTCTCAAAGCTTGGTGCCATCAAAAGGTCATGCAAACATCTATATTTTTTTGGCACAGGCTAGCTTCAATTAGCCATGGGCAAACATCAAAAGGTTTGAGGGAGGACTGCCTTGAAGAAGAGGCCAGTGCTCGTTTAGAGCCATGTGTAGCATCAGAGCAGGACTCCTCAGAACCCTCTGCCACTAAATCTCATCCTCTTCCAAGAGTAACGATACATTGATTAACTGAAATTGACATTTTCATTTTGCTCAGGTGTAGAGTGGAAAACTTTGATGGGGAAAAATGTTCAAACATTCTGAAGGAATGGTTTGAGAAGGTAACTGCACACCTGAGGTGTGTCTGATACCTGGCCAGGGGCTGGTCTAATCCTGAACCCCTCTGTGGCTTAGCCCACAGTTTAACTGCAGAATTCCTGGCTGGAATTTGTGCAAAAAGCCTAGGTAAAATTTGGAGAGGGGTATCAAACAGGTTTCCCCAGCCCGGGTAGCCTCATGACTATGGAGATGGTGGCTTTCATAGCCACAGACACACCCCAAACCACGAGTGGTGTTCACGAGTACTCTCAGCCGTGCTGCACTTCTCAGGCTGAAAATCACTGCTGGCTCTGTGAACTCTTAATTTCCTTTTATTTTTTTGATCCCTCAGGCATTTGTTCAGCCAGGACTGTATTTCTGGTTTAACAACAGCAATGGCTGCTGCTGCAGCTCCTAGCTGTGTAAGCGATCATAGCCTTTGCTGGGGGAATTAAATCTTACCTTAGCACCAGTGATGAGCAAGTGACCTAAACAGCAAAGATCATTATGGAAAAAATAGCATTTCCTTTGATTGTGGGTGCTCTTGCAGGGTTTTGATGACCTTACGGGATTTAAGAGAAAGGTGTGGGTCTGCCAGGGAGTGTTATTGCATGGCTTGAAGGGACCTGTAGTAAAGACATCATTATTTTATTCTGTAGGTGGGGCAGGGGTGGGCAGTTATTGTGGGGTTTATGGCTGTTAAAAGAACGATTTCCTAGCTGGTGAGGATGGCCTTTGCCTGCAGCCATAGTATACGTGTTTGGCATCATTATTATTATTATTATTATTATTATTATTATTATTATTGCTATTATTTCTGGAAGTAAATTATATGCAACCAAACTGTCCTTAAATTTAACAAGAAATCTATAAGGGGTAAAAAAAATTAGGGCACAGTACCTCTGTATTGCAGACTGGCTTCTTTCACATGCGACAGTGAGACCCAGGCTGACCTGAGGCTGATGAAAGCTGGCAGTGAAAGCTGCCTGCAGCACCCAGTTTCATCACAGCTTCCTCAAACATTGTAGAGCAAATGAACTTCAGTGCTGCTGTCTGCAACAGCCTGGAGACATGTCTGGCACCGGAGGTGATCCAGGTTTATAATGGCAAAGCCAACAGGGACAGGTTCTTTACTGCATCAAAATCTGTGTCCAGTGGGAGTATTAGATTTGTTGGATAAAGTAGCTTCTCCAGAGGTGTAGACAGGGGCCAAGCCTTGCCATATCTGATAAGGTGGGAGAAACATCAAGTATCACATGTGAAGGAGAGCCAGAAACTCAAGAGACATCTACAAGAGATCATTCTTTACCTGTATCCCTAAAACCAGAAAGATCCTCAGTGTCTCCAAGTGAACAACTACAAAATAACTTTTTGTCTTCCTAATTCTATGAACAGCATAGAATGTCTTCCTAATTCTATGAACAGCAATTTTCCTCCTGAAGTTTGAGTTTACATCCTCATTAAATAGGAAGAGTCCTCCTGTGGGTCTCAGCAGTGCTGTGTGGCATTGCAAGGTGTACCTGGGAGAGGTTTTGTCCTGCAGTGTGTTTGCTTTCTGCCTCTAAAAATTGTGGCAGGAGGTTCTCACTAACGAAGCCCCCATATAAAGAGCTATACTGTGTCTTTGTGAGTGTTTGCAGCATTTGCCTTGTGATGTGGCACAGACCCAAGATGCTCCTTAGAACCAGGTTTTAGTCTCGTGTCTTCGTTTCTTGGTGGATGTTCCCAACCCTCCTGCTTTACCAGCCAAGGTTTTCAGGATGCTCTGGGTAGGAGGTAGTTTGCTAGAGAAAACCACCTATTCTACATTTGGGCTAAAATTGTAGCAATAACAAAAGGAAAAGCAGTTCCACAAGCATACAAGGGAGAGATGGAGAGAGATTAGAGCAATCTGTGGTTTTGAAATCTGCCGGAATAAAGCAAACCACATGAATATGTCAGCGTGCAAAGATAATGAGTGCAAACCGCAGCGGAAATTTGTGCCCTGCGTGTTCGTATTTCCCCTAATTACACACAACCTTCCTCATCCCTGCCACGTGGTGTCCTTGTGCTCCTCGTACACCTGGTGCTGAATCCTTGCAGGAGCAGATGGGATAACATGACAACAGGTTCCTGCCCTCTTTGGGGTGGGAGCAAGCTGGAAAATTTCTCCTCCTATTTTGACTGTGGCTTAATAAAACAATAATTCTTAAGTCACTTTTCAGCCCTGAGGTGTTCCTGCCCAATGGGAGGAATTTCTACTGCTTCCCCCCAAAAAGAAATATTATTAAAAAGTTTGTATTGCCTAAATATTTAAGTTCTTCAGCCAGTGTTAGTAAATAGCTGTTCTCCTGGGTTGTGAACTGGGGGGATTTCACAGGGTATGCCTTGAGCAAAATGAAATCT
This sequence comes from Tichodroma muraria, assembly GCA_013390105.1. NCBI lineage: Eukaryota > Metazoa > Chordata > Aves > Passeriformes > Sittidae > Tichodroma > Tichodroma muraria. The sequence continues at coordinate 101,396 of WAAG01048210.1, read as the reverse complement.
TTACCTTTCCTAAATGCTTCTGTATCACATTTGGGTCTTTTTCTAGGCAGCGCTTTCCAAAATTAAATTCTTCCCTTGGATAACCTTTCACGTCACTACCTATTCAGCAAGGGGTGTGTTAGCCCATATGGAAATTTTGAAGTAGGATCTTGAAATAAACTCGAGTTGAAATATGCACAGAAATGCAAATTCCTGGATTTCTGGATAACGGTTGACCAGAGCTGATCTAAGTGCCATCCTGCAGGTCTCAGAGAATCTGTTTTATTTGTGTAACAAATGCACATCGGTTGGTGGCAAGCACGTGCTGAAGTGGGTTCAGATGCATTTTATGTTGTGTGCTCAGTCAATAAGGCATGGGAAATGCGTGCTTCGCACTGGGGTGTGGCAGTGCCTGTTGCAGCACCAGGATGCAGGATTACCTAATACTGCTTAGCAATCAGCATCAACACCACCTGAAACATGCCTGCAGCTGTTATAGTTACTTAGAGGCTCCTAAAAAATACTTACCAGTGGATTTTTATAGTTATTCTGTTACACTTCACAGGTGTAATTCAAAGCTGATCTATTAATAATGTATAAAATAGCAGCACAGAGCTGTTTCCTATATAAACGTTCCATGCTTTGGTTTCCTCCAAGGAGTGAATTTACCTTTAAAGAGCTGAAATGTTAAACATATGTGGGTCATAATTCTCAGCTACGTTATTTTTTACTGCCACTTAGAAAAACACACATCTCTGGTTAAAAAAAAAAAAAAAAGTTACCGTGTTGTTAAAAAAGAAATACTTATGCTTTCTGAAATATCCTGGCCAAGACTTGCCGGAATCCTGACCCAGTGTAATCCTTTATAAATACCTCTCTACAAATGTGCCTCTTCAAGTGTCCCTGAGTACATTATTTAAATCCCAGAGGGCCTTTAGAAAGCCTGTGCAGGAATTGAGCTCCTTTTAACTGATGGCCCTTTGTATGGGAAGCTTTCTGAAGAGGGAGGTCTGATCCTGCCACGTGTGAAGCCAGCAGGAGTTTTGCAAAAGTCGTCCGAGGCACTTGATGGCAGAGAGAAAATTCCAGCATTGGTCTCTGCCCTCGGAAATGAATGCGGCTCTGTCGGTCTTCTGTGGTTACATGGAAGGGGAAGGAGGGAGCTGGGACAGTCCCATGATGTCTCATGGCAGTCACCTGGAGGCAAATCTGGCTCTTTAGTCCATGCAAGTGTAAATGCCCACTAGGGTAGCTGAAACAAAGTAAATTTGAATTATTGCTTGTAACAAGATCCTTCAGCACCAAATCCTGAAAATACTTGGGCCCAGCTTTGATGTGAGGAGACCCTATGACTTGTGAATTATGGGATTGTGGGGACATGATGTTAAGCTGTGTGTTTAAGCTTTTTTTTTTTAGTTCTTGCTGCAGGTTCTCTCTTTTAGCCATTACTGGCACTGGGGGAGTTTATCATTTAGATATCATCAGCAGTAGGATCTCTAAAGATTTAAGTTTTATGGGCACGTTAATTGAATTAAAAGATTAATATACAGTGCAAGGGACCAAGGACATAGGCGATTAATCCTGAGAAATAAAACATGGTTGAGTCACACAGAAGCACTACAGGGCAAAAAAACCCCAGCAGTGAAGGACCTTTGACAAGAAAGGTTGTTTTTTCCCCAGACAACCCTGTCAGCTATGGCTGTCAACAATAAAAAGAAAGAAACAAATAAATCGGAGGCCGTGTGTAAGTCACAGGACCAGAATATAAATACACATGACATGGAAAGGAGTAAATAATACTGACGCATTCTTTAGAAATGTTCTCAGGCAATACTTCCTATTCATGTCCCACTGAAATGGCATGAAATAAAACTTCATGGGGAAAAGTGTTACTAATCACCCAGGTTCTTGAGGGACACGGCTCCGTGTGTGGTGGGGGGCACTTCTCCTTTGCAGGGCTGCTGTCTTGGGCCTTGCACCAGCAATGCAGATGCAAAAAGCTTGATACTTTCTGTAACAGATCATAAAAGGAGTGTGTTCATCCATTGCTGTCCAAAAGGACAGCTGGGCATCTTTCACTGCAGGTCAAGCTCCCTGCAGAGCAGGAAATCTGGGTGAGAGCAGCACTTCCAGGGCATGCAGGTGGGCATGGGGCTGTGATGGAGTCCCACACTCCTGCAGGAATCTCCATGGCATAGCCCCACCTTGGCAAAGGCAGCTCACACATGGCTCTGGCCAAAGAGGGCAAATCCCACTGCCCTGGGAAAGCAGAAAGTTGTCAAATTAATGACAACTCTTCCAAAATTCAGAAGTAAAATGGAGGGGTTAAAAAAAATACGGAATCTTGCTGTAGTCACTGAGAATTTAATAGCTGTCATTTATAACCAAGATGCTCCTAGCAGGGAGGCGAAGACTTGCTCCTGGCCCTGTGTGTAGAGAGGACCTCTGAAAGGACAGTGCCTGGTCTCATCCAAAGTCCCCACTAAGGCTCATCACACCTAAAATGGCTTTTAAAGCTGTGATTTGAAGGGTCATTTCAAAACATGTACATGCCATCAACTCACCTGTTTTTCCAAGGCAGCTCAAACATTCACAGATTCCTTCAAACACAGCTCCAGCTGCCAACAGCCTCTCTCATGTCCAGATCCAGCCCCACAGGGAGCCCTACCCTGGTGCTTGGGTACCCAACTCCTCCGTCCAGGGGACGAACTGCCAAAAAGCAGCAGTCTGCTGCTCCTAAGTCCTCCTGTGAGGTTTGCTCACTGATCCTCCAGAAAGTGGGAGAGGAGGGCACTTGACTGGAGTGCTTAGCACAGTGTGGGGACACACTGTGTTTTCTAAACACAAAAAAGCAAATCACATTTATTGGGCTAGTTCCTCAGAGGAAGATCTTCCCTTCTTATCTGGAAAATGCCAACCTGTGAGTCCTTGCTCTCGCAGATAAATCTAGGATTAATAATAAAGATGGCTAAACGAATAAACAAGTATGCAAATATTTTTCCATTACTTTTAACTTTCAGCAATGGTTGCCACAAGGCTAAAACACAGTTTCAGATGACAGAGGAAATAGATATCTTCCTTAGTAAGGTGTCCACTCCAGAAGAGGGTGAAAGCCTCTGCAATAAACTCTGCTGCTTCCTACCCAGTGGCAACCATGGTTTAATGATTTAAAACTTGCGGGGGTGACAGAAAAACCCTGTCAGCACCCAGACCTACATAGGATGGTGCTCTTTGGTCTTGCAAGCCCAACTTCAGAAGCCTTCTGCTCTTTTTTGATGGTTGTATGGGCAAAAACTCAACACACCTCCTGGGGGCTATTGCTGTGCTGTGTCTTTGATGAGTTTACTTCCACACTGCTTCTTGAGTTATGGTCCTGCAAACACAGAAAGGTGGCTTGGCTTGGGGGAAAAAATAAAATTGTGTTTTGTAGGGTTTTTTAACCTTGACACATTTTACATCTCTTCCCTTGCAGGTCTGTGTGGTGGCCTTAGTGGGGTTTGTTATGCTTTGTGTTTCGTACCAACCCGACGAGAAGACGTGTGCGCAGTTCACAGTGAAGGTACCTTAACATTTTTTAAACATTATTATTTTTGCTTCTCATGCCATTAAATATAATCAGAAAAGCTGATACAGGGATATTTTTAAGACCACAGGAAAAGAAGTGAAAATACACCTGAAACGCAGGAATAGTTTTCTGCTACTTTCCAGGCAGTCAAAGAAGAAACTGTATCCTATAAAGGGGAAACTCTAATAACATTTTGAATCAGAACAAGGTACCATTTTATTCACCATGTTTTAGGAATATAGACAAAGCTGGAATAATGTGGGAAGTGTTCAGAGATTTTAAGCAGATTAAGTGGAGATAGTGAGCAAGATAAGAAGTAGGGTGCATAAAATGAGTCCACTTAAACCAAGTTTTAATAATTAATGGGAAAGTACTCTGAAAGCACGGGGACATGCATTTTCCCACAGAGCAAATTCCCATCTGAGCATGCAGGAACTGCAGCATACCCCACCTTTGTCTCCAAAACTGCTCTGCTGACACTGGTGAGCAACTAGAAGAGCAAGGCTGAGAATGGTTGTTTTTAACACCATTTTTCTAGGGCTATTTTTCCTTATTATTGTGGTTTTCAGGGCTCTTAATATTTTGCAGACACATAATAACCGAGAAAAATACCGACGCAAGCAGCACAAAATAACAGTGATTATTAACTGGAAAAAGGCAGAAGGAAACAAAATGCAAGGAGCAGCTTTTCAAACCCTGGCATCCATCCTCCCTTAGAAATTAGACCCCGGTGTGTCTTTTGTGTCTTTCTCGAGCTTCTCCCGTACTTAAAGAAAGGGAGGGAGAAGAACAATTGTGCCTGCCCTGTGGCTGCCTGTCCATTGTCCCCTCCGTCACCTTTCCACCCCCAAGGAAGGTTACTGGGCTGGGCGGGGGCTGCCACGCCAGGCTTTTTACTGCCTGCCCCGCAGCATTATATTGAATTTGGCATCCAGGCAGGAAGGGAGTCATCCCTCGCGTTGGGAGCGGCATGTCGGGCTGGGCAGCTCAGATGTCTCTGCCGCCCACCCTGCCGGTAAGGAATGTGAGCCATCGTTCCCCCTAGGAAAACAGACGTTTTGGAATTGCTCCCGAGGTGATGTAAAATGGGCCATTCCCTGTCACCTGGCAGAATCAGAGCTTAAACCTCTCTGGTTCAGTCAATAGCCCATGGACGGTTGCTTACCCAAGGCACTCTCCTCCCCCAAATCCCCCTTCCCAGCATTTCCTATTGCAGCATGCCACAGAGCTCCATCATTCCCAGGCTGTTCACCTCTCCTGTCCCATGTCCCTGCTGGGAGCTGTTATCCCACAGTTTGGGATAACAGGATGAATGGCTTCTGTCTGAAGGGCTCATACCTATTTTAACAGAGTAGGAGCTAAAACTCTCCTTCAGTGCTTCGATCACATAGGGCTCATCTACATCCCCAGTATCACTTCTCAAATCTTTGAATTTCAGTTAGAGGCTGTCTCTGAACTAAAAACGAGCATTAGCTACGACAAGGCTGAGGATGCAAAATTGCAGTCATGAGACAGATTGTTCAGAGGGTTGTTCTTTTCTTCTTGAGGGCCTGATGCTTCATCAAACGCTGCAGTTGGCCCAATCTGCTCCGTCTGTCCTTACAGGGACTGGCCCTGGTCCTGCCCTCACACTGGTGGCTGGTTCCCATCAGCTAAGCATCATCCTACAGGAAAATCTTGTCTGAACTTCCCTGGAGTGCATTTAGCACCCCAAGTTCCCTTGCACAGCCCAAGGATCACCGTGAGAGGAGGACCACACACACACACACACAGAGGCCTGGGGGATTTGGGTGAGCCCCAAGGTGACCCTCTGACCACTGCGAGTGACTCCCTCGGGGTGGAAAACAGGAGGAGACCTGTGCAGTCCTCTCTGCCTTCCTCCCTCTCAGCAGCTGCTTCTTCCATTTCACACTTGCAGGAGCCCTGGATCCTGTTAAATAAAGAGGTGTGAGAACTGCTTCCAGCAAAGTCCTTTCCCAAGGCTGCTGTGGGTACCCGCAGCGTGCCATGTGTCCCTGAGAAAGGGAGGCCACCCAAAGGGCTGTGCCCTTCAGGGGGCACAGCAACACCCTGTGCCACACAGGAAAATCTTGAGCCGTCCTGTGGACTTCCTGGCCTCTGTGCTGACATTTGACAGATCCCTGTGGTCGTCCCCATGGCACCCTCTGGGGTAGTGACACCCTCTGCTCCCGCACGCCCAGCCCACGCCGTGACACACCACGGTTCCTGCTGCCTGCAGGGGCTCGTGCCTGTGCCACCACCGCCCTCAAAAAGGGCCTCCTGATCCACCCCTGTAAAACCCTCTGCTTTCACCTCTGATAACTATGAGGAGCCTTTTCCATGAGGAACTTAATCCATCTTCCCATTTTTTATTTCAATTTAGTCATGGCGGAAAACTACTGCCAGTAAATATTGCTAAAATGTCTCTTCCTCATATGAGGAACACGAAGGAGGATGAGCTACCATGCTCTGACTTCATTGTACGCTGTCTCTCCCCACTTCCCTTTTCTCCTTCTATTTCAGCAGCAATTGCAGTGCCTATCTCTCTGAAGCTGTTAAAAACCAGTTTTCCAGTGGCAAGTCCTGGCTCCTGGGCAAAGCCCGCCACGCAATTGTATTTGTGATGCTGAAGTTGCCTCCAGGTCTGGCATGTGATTAATCTGCTGATGGAATCTCAGCATTCACTGTCTTGTGCTCCCTCAGAGGCAGTGCTTGCATTTGGCTCACCTTTGATATTTGGAAACGTGTTCATTTTCAGCAACTTGCAGAGAGATTCCTCTGCAAACATCTTGTGAGAATAATAAGCTTTTAGGAAATTGCCCTGTGTCCCCCATGCATCTCCCTTCACCTCCAAGGATTATCCTAAGAGCTGCCTGTGTATTCAGATTCTGAGATTTCCTTCCCTTTAGGAACACAACAAATTCTCCTTTACTGTACCTGGAGCATAGATTAGGCTGTTGTGTCCTGACTTTGGATAGAAGTTGGCAGCTAAATAAGATACCTGCCAAGAGAGAATCAGGAACAAGGTGTAGTCTTGGCTTAGTATCTCATCTATTAGGGAGGCCTGATTCTGTCTTCTGCTGGGCTGAATCCAGGGACTTCCACCAGGACTTCTGTAGCACAGAACAACCAACGCTTGTCCATTTTCTGTTTTCCCCATAGAACGCATTTGCACCATCTTTGAAAACAATGCCACTGGCTTATGAATTACCACATCTTGGTTTGGAGGGGGTCCATCAATCTGCAGAACTCCTTCACAATCTTCTGTATGCTTCATATAAGGAGGTGGTCCCATTTTCCAGCTTCACCTTTCCCATGGACTTTTCCCTTGAAAGCTGTGGGGGCAAAGTAATTGCATTTAATAAGAGCCACCCTCATTTTGAAGCTGCCCTTGGTTTAAGGCCAGAGGGGAAGTCATTAAATTTAATAGCAGCCAAGTCTTGGAAATTAAGATCTTTCAGTAAGAATTTGGTGATATGAGGAGGAAAATGTACATAGTGCTTCAGGACCTGCAATAATCCCAAATATTTTTTTTCAAGCTGGCAACCAAACAGAAGATTGATTCACAGTGTAGACATAAGACAAAAACACCAGGAGTGTGAATTTTATCAAGACATATATACTTGGAGTTTCAAGGTCATAAAAAATGCTTTTATATTGATATTTTGCTCACAGTATTGAGGTTGAGAGAGAGAGAGAGAGAGAAAAGCTGCTGTTTAAAATAACAGATTCCCAACCATGCCATGTGTCTGACAGATATGACGCCAAGGAAAATAAAAGTTTTTACAGTGCTGAACAGAACCAAAAAATGCAATTTTGGCTAAACACAGAACATGACTTTAATATACATTCACACATATTTTGTATGCAGTGCAGCGACTGCCAGTTCCAGCTATCTAAAAGCAAAGGGAAGTCCATATGTGCTGGTATCCAAAGCTCTCAGGTGAATCCCGGAGTGTCAAAGGCTCTGACTTGCTGCCAGTTTCCATGTGCTTGTGGGGGTGGACTCTGCAGAGCCACCCTTGATGAAAGCCATGCTATTTTTAAGCTGCCACTGTTGTGAGGAGCAGTGGAGGTGACGAGCAGACCCTTGTCCTTCTCACACTATAGCACTGGGAACAGAAAGGTGCTTGCTGCCCTTTCATGCCTGTGAAAGACTTCTCCATGTTTATGGGACAAGTTTTGGAAGCAGACTGAGCACAGCACACGTTTTTGAGGATGTCTGCATTCCCATTCCACAGTGGGACCTGGGAAACAAACAGGCTGGCTGCATCCACAGGGCCACAAGCTGGAGATCAGCCACCCCGCTGCCTGATTTGCAAGTTTAAGTCAGATTTGTTTGGACATGCAAACTGAGAACAACACGAGCAAAGTCTCAAAAACACCTACAGCTCAGCAGAGCCTGGGGTAAGATGGCAGCCCAAGGCTCAGTCTGCTCAGCTCTGCTTCCAGGCCCTAATTTGTCTCAGCTGATGACCATGAGAAAATGCTCCCTCCCTCTCTATAAAGCTTCTTGATGTATAGACACACCAGTTCCTTGGTGCTCACCCCAGGCCTCAAAATTGCAAGGCAATGCTCGTATAAAACATGCCAGGCAAGTTCTTGAGATGACCTGCTGAACTTCTCATCATAAGGAGCCTTGCAGTTGTTGAATCACCCGATCTCCAGACAGTACATTGCAGGTATGCATTCCCTGCAAAGTACACTTGCTGCATTCCTTGTGTGTTCCTCAGTCTCTGTGAAGCTGAAAAAGGGGGGGTTATCTCTTTTTTCCTTTTTTTCCCCCCCTTTCTTTCAGCTGCTGTATTTTCTCCTGAGTGCCCTGGCTCTGGTTGCCTGTGTTTTGGCAGTGGCTTTTGCTGCACACCACTACTTGCAGCTGACCAGGTTCACCTGCGACACCATCCGGGAGTCCTGCCAGTGCAAGCTGGACGCTGCAGACCCCCTCGGCCGGACCTTCGTGTACCAGGACGCGGCCGACTGCGGCAGCCTGAGCAGCGTGCTCAGCCTGTACCTCCTTCTGCAGATGGCTCTCAACCTGGTGGCAGCCCTGGTGTGCCTCCTGATGTGCTTCGTGGTGTGGAAGCACCGATACCAGGTCTTCTACGTGGGCGTTCGCTTCCAGCCCCTCAGGGCCGCCGAAGGCCACAGGCAGCAAGTGTAGGGTCTGGGCTGGCAGGGGGTTGTGGCCAGGGATGGGACCTGCCACGGCAGAAGCCGCGGAGGGACGGGCGCTTGGAAGGGTTTTGATGAGGAAAAATGCTCACATGGCTTTAATGAATACATTTTTCAATCGTTTTAGGAGCATTTTGTATGGCTGCTCTTGAGAAAAGGCCTCTTGTGAGATTAGCTAGAGGTCACAGAGTCCTAAAGATGCAGCTGTACAAATGCTCCCCCAAGACGGTCTTTAATAGCCATAGATAAAATCTTTGGGAACTCATCTGCAGGGCTACAGCCATCACAAAATAGGGTCCATTTCCCTCTTGCCTTCAGAGAAGCTATGCCAGCTCCTACCTGACAAGGATCTGATCCAAACTGCTTAATTATATCAGTGGGAACATGCTTTGGGAATATATCCTCTCTTGGTGCTCTGGGTGTATTCCACACTAACCTGATGGGAATTTAAATTCAGGAAAGTAATGAGGGAGGTCAAGACCTCTTCCAATGCAGGTTGAGACCAACACCAAAGTGAATATATTGATGGCTGCCATATAAAATATACATATAACTTTTCAGAGTGATTAATGATATAGGCCACCTAACCCAATTACTAATAAACAACAAATATGAGTGAGTTCACAGAAGGTTCTTTGGTCCTTTGGCCCTGCTTAAGACCTCAGGCAGATTTCTGATGTTTGGGAGAAAAGGTCAGTTTAAGGAACCTTGAATTGCACTCCTAAAGTAGAGGGACCCTAAATCACCAGTCATGTTGAAAACTATGTCCATATTGCTCTAATTGCCAGCTGACAAACCCGGATTTTAGGCAGTTCCACCAATTATACTCCAAGCACAAAAGGCCAAACGCGTTTTTGGTGTAACTCCTCTGAAGACAATCAGCCTTCCACACCAGCAGTGGAGTTGGGCCAACAGTCCTGAAAGATATATCCCTTCAACAATGAATGTTTTTAAAATGGGGTGGAGGGAGGGAAGCAAGAAGAGACTGCCAGTCTCCCAAAGACATCTTTGATAATGATGAGGGCAACAAAATAATGATTTCTTAATGAGGATGGAAAAACAAAGCGTATTCAAGCAGTGCTTTTTTCACCCTGAAAGTGAAGCTCTAGAAGTGCTTTACATCTTATTAGCCTTATATCAAGACAACTACATTGGTTTGTCCCTTGAACTGCCATTTCCACTTGCACAGCATGGACATCTAAATTTAGGAGCAATTCCTAATTGGCAGCATTTGGCACTGCCTCCTGATCTGTATCTGTGCAAGAGCAAGCCAGCTGGTGCTCACACCCTGCCATGACGAGGGATTTCCCGATCCCAGCCAGAACAAGGATGTCTCTGAGGTGGGGTGGAGCAATCACATGCTAGAAAAATTGTGCCATAGTCGTTAGCTAGGAGGAAGCAAATGAAATTTATTTTATATAAGGCTTCAAAGAAAAAAAAACCAGCCAATTTTCTGCAGAAAAAATAGGCATCAAAAAGTCAAAACCCCAGACTGGTAAAAACCTAGATGTCTGAGGAGCTCTGATCTTACCAAAAAAACTGTCTTCCACATGGTGATCACACATCATCCAGCGGCTAGACCATCAAGCCTCCATGGTCAGAAGATCACAGCGTAGTGAAGTCTCCTGTGGCCCACCTAGAACAGTGCTGGGTGTAGGGGCTGTAGTTTTAGTCATGGAAAGTGCCTCTGGAGCAGACATAGCATCACCAAGGTGCTGTCTGCCAAGCCACAAAGTGAGGAGCTGCAGAACATGAGGGGTTTTGAGATCTGCTTCCAAATGACATTTTTTATTGCACCTAAAAGTAACAACCACTTGTAAGCCTGGCTGCAGGGCACATTTGCAAGGGTGCCCGTGTCACCACCCATCTAAAGACCTCAGTCTGCCTCCCAGGCACTGCTGGGGCAAGCTGAGACAGGAGAGGAGCAGGATGGCGGGCTGGTGATGTCAGACTCACCCTTGGTGCCATCCCTGCGGATCTGGCAGGAGCCAGTCCATCTCCCACGGCTCTGGTGGAACGTGCTGCCAGCAGTGCTCACAGACCTGTGCCAGGGCCATCCTGCCTGGAGGTGGGTACACGGGAGTGCCTCTCACCTTGTGGTGTGCTCAGGTTTGTCCCCCATGCCACACACACCTCCAGCCGTGCTCTCTGTGGAAGCTCAGAGCAGAGGACGTACCTTCCTCCTACCTGTTTGGTTGGCCCTAGGTGCACCTGCCCCTCCCTCCAGCCAAAAATGTGGGATCCTCTCTCTACACAGAAGACAACAAGAAGCAGGAAAGGGATCGAAGGGAGTCTGAATAACGGCTGAGCTTTGGGGTCTCCTCCCACCCTCACCGCTGCACCCATGGCTGGCACAAGAAGAGGAAGGCCCTGCTGTAAGAGCAGGGCATGCTTCCCCCCCTGCCCATCCCAAATGTCCCTGTTGTTCAGGGGATAGCTTGGTGTGCAGCACTCCAGCCCTGGCCCAGCGGCGTTTCCACCTGAGCTGCCCTTTGTCTCCTTAATCCTCTGACCTCTGCCTCACCCACATGTCCCGTTCTCCCATCACCTCCCAGGTGCTGGGCTTCCAGAGGCTGTGGGATGGGGCTGGGCTGGCAGTGCCTGGCCTCTGCCTGCTCACCCCTGGGCTGAGATTTGCTGGGGCTGCTCTAGAGCACGGCAGACGCGGCGGGGATGATCAGAGAGCTGCTGTAAATGCCTTCGGCGTGTCGGCAGGCAGGAGAAGGGAGGTCTGGATAGCAGAGCCTGCTCCACTTAACAAGCTGTGCACCTCCATATCAGCTCACCCTCCACTTCCAGCCACGAATTCCGTTTGCTAATCAGCACGATGCAGCTTAACCCTTTGCTCCAGAAGAAAGCAATATTCATCATGTATTCTGTCGGTGGTTTTTATATGCTTAATGAATAAATATGGAGCATTTAGATCTAGCAAAGATGAACTTCTTTATTTCCTTTTCATGTATCTCAAGAGTATAAAACCAGAACAGGAGAGATGGAGAAACAGAAGGTTTAGGAACTGGTTTCCCCCTGGGTATGGTTTTACAATGTGTATTTTGCTTGGATTAAGAATTTTGGAAAATACTAATTAAAGGATTTTCACCTACCACAGCATATCCAGACACCTCCCAGCCTTTTCCCAGTGTCAGAGTCCACGTGGACTGCACCAGGAGAAAGACTGGGACTAAAAGGCTTGGAAAGAACAGAGGTGTTGAAGAAGAAAACAATTTTTTATAAGCCTGGGAAATTTATCTTCTAGGTGAATTCCACAGAAAGGGGTAGGATTAAACCTCTATGGACACACAGAATTTGCGAAGGGCTCGATGTAATTTACTCTCACAAACCCAGGTGTGATTCTCATTTGCACCCTGGCCACTTTACACTGTTTTCCCAGTGTAAAGGGGTAGTAAAGACGGCATCAATCATCTTTACACCTACTTTATGGCCATTTTATACAGCTAAAAGGGCCCTTTGTGTAAATGAGAACTCAAGCCCTAGAGAATTTAATAGAGAGGAGATCCTTTCTATAGACTGTGCTAGACCCTCTAATAGGGTCTATTACTGGGATATAACTCTCCGCTGGATTTTATAGCTTGGCTTAGAGATCATCAGTCTCGATTAAATTCAGTTCTGCAGAACTTTTCCAAAGGCCATAACCCCCTGGTGTCATGCCTGCTCCTCCACCCCGAGCACACACAGAGTGATGATGCTGCATGGAAAACTGCTCGGGCTTTTAAAAGGAGAAGCAGCAGCTACCACTGCCCTCTGGCTCTGAGGCATTTTGATGTCGTGCTATGCAAATACTAAAGCAACAACAACGGCAGCGAAAAGGGAACCGAGACGCGGCGCCTCACGGGGAGCCAAAATTCACATTCTCAGCCCCGCCAGGGTTTGTGCCCCTCTCCCTCCCCTGCTGCCACTGGAAGCCCAGGGGCTGGTGGGCGAAGGGGAAGCACCGCCAGGCCCCGGCCCCACGCTGGGGCTGCCACCACCCTTCATGTGACGGCCATCTGCGCCTCGCTGGCCCGGCCGGCTCTGCGTGGGCACCGCTTGGAGCTTTGCCTGAAAAACAGCCCTGCGCAAGAGCGCCGGGAGCTGCAATCGACTCGCAGGACCAATTTCTTTCTAATTTTTTTTTTTTTTTTCCTTTTTTCACGCTCCCAGCCAGTGCAATATTTGCTCTGGGGGCCTTTCGAAAGAGAAAGCACGCTGCTAGCGTGTGAGAGAAGCCGCAGCTCAGGTCCTCTATATTTAGAAAGCCAGGATGTCATACCTCGCCTTGAAATTTTCATAGTCCCCTGCACCCCACCCACCCACACACGTACACATGCTTGCGTCTGGAAAATGTTTTTCGGTCTTAGCAAAGGGTGTTGGCTTAGGGGGATTCGAGGGAGGTGCAGAGGAACAACAGCAGCTCAGTCCCGGGTGCGAAGCTCGAGGCCTCCTTAAGGCAGCGGTCACGGCATGCACCGGGGACCCACCGCTCCCGTGGCTGCGGTGCAGGATCTCTGCTCCTTCTTGGTCTGTAACACAAATCCCAAGGCAGGGCCGAGCTGTTCTGAGGCCTAGGGAAGCCCTGTCCTGTGTCACGTCAGGCACTGCTGGACTCTCAGCCAGCAATGTCTTCACCAGTTCATTTTTGAGTGGCCACGCACAGACTGCAGCACTGGGAGCAAGGGCTCCAAGAAGGTGATTTTGGGGGTAGCTCATCGCAGGTCTCTGCAGTTCCTCCTCCCCAGGGATTTTTGCCTTCTGCTAAATGGCTGCCTCTAGTAATCACTACTCAGTACCTTTTAACTTCTGCTAAATTACCTCTGTAGCCAAATATCATGAACAGTGATTGCATCTGCAAAGACTGGAGTACATTTTTCTTTTGGTTTTGGTACCTGGTCTCCATGCCTTTGTCCAAGAAAATGGATGAAAGCCTCATCTAAACTTCAAACTCGTTGTGAGGGAGCTGGTGATTTGTTTTACCTTTCTTTTTAAAGAGGATATAGGCAACACCTATTTAATTTGTTATCTCAATACTCCACAAAGCCATCTTTACATTGGAGTAAAAATGCAGCAGCCCCTAAGGCTGGCTTACAGTGTCTGTCTGCAGAGAGGGCATGGAGCTGAGGCCACCCAAAGTCACCAGTGATCCCCCACTTCAGCCAGGTGCACCCAGGAATCCCTGCCTGGAACAGATATCTGAGAGTCAGCCACCAAATGTGAGCAGCAGCCTGGAGGAGAGGAGAGGAGAGGAGAGGAGAGGAGAGGAGAGGAGAGGAGAGGAGAGAATAACCTGCAGAGGATGATTTTAGTATCTGCCTCTTCCTTCAGTCAGATGGATTATGACTGATGAGTGCTGGGCTGACCTCAAGTTACAGGAGATATAGAGAGTGACACCATTAAGGCAGCCCTTGGCTTTACGAGCCCTGATTGTCCTGGAAATGAGATATTTGAGCGAGACAGGGTTTTAACCCCGTTTCACTCTCATAGCTGTGTAAGGAGAACTATTTTTAATTAGCCCAAAGCTAACTGAAGAGGGATTTCTCCTCACTTCAGTGCAGGATTTCTCTTTCACCTCAGCTATGATGAGAGGAATCCTTTCCCTGGTATGTTCTCCATGAGGCTGGCTGGGAGCATCACTGCTGGAGCCAGAGCTGCACGCATGCAGAGGTGTGTGGAAACCACCCTCATACCTTTTCTTTGGGACATTTTCTTCCAGTTCCACAGCTGCCAGAATTGACATGGGGAGGGCAGGGGAACCTGGTGTCCCAGATCCATGATGTGCCTGAGTCAACCAAACCCTGCAGCGATCCCCATTCATACTGACACTACAGGTCACCAGGGATTTGGTGGGATAGTTTAGGGAACAATCACACTGAAAAGGGAAGAAAATAGACATTTACACTTTCCCTTCCACCTTGTGAATCCAGGCAGGAGAGCAGCATGCACGCGAAGGGACCCAAGAGGAAATACAAAATCCACCCCGTTTTCCTGCCCAAACCTACCAACGCACTGAGAAACAGTGAAAGTGTGCATAAAATAAACCCCCAGAAATCAGGCACTTTAGGTTTTCAATACACAATGTGTTGTTAGGTTTGGAATGTGAAAATTAGTGTATTTTTTGTGTATTTTTAGTGAATTAACAGGAGTTACATCTCCACTTTATTTCTAATAGATTTTTTCTCAGTCACCCCACCCAGGTTTCAGTGCTTCTCTTGATTCTCCATTTTCCAGTGAGGCAGGACTTTCCTGGCACATCCTCCCCTGATCCCACAAAAGGCACCAGATCTGTGGGCTCCATGTGAGCCTCCCCTGTTAAGCCAAGGCAGGGGAGGCACGATTTGCAAACTGACTCCTGAGACTTCTCCTGAGTTCTCCAGTGACTGATTGTGCTGTTGCTTTCTGCAAATTATCAAAAAAAGACAGAAATCCAGTGCTTGAAAATCCCACAGGAAAATTGCCTGCTAATAGACAACAAGGGCATTTCATTAGCCCAAGTGGCAAGTGTGGCTACTGCATGGTGGGAACAGCAGGCCCTGGTCTTAATGCCACCAAATTACACCTGGAAGGGAAAATTCAGGACCTGCAGACAACAACCAGGGACCCCTCTGTGCTCAGGTGTTGCTCCGAGCAAGAGAGGCCTGCAGGGCATGCAGGATCATGGGATGTGAAGCCTCATCCTCATCCCTGAGGAAAGCTGACCCTATTTGAAAGGTTTACTTCAGCTGAGGCTCAGTGCCAGGCTTGCTCCACTCCTCATCCCCAGATAGCTTTGGGGCCACAAATCCTCACCCCTGGAGGGAAAAAGCAGGTAGAGTAGAAGAGGAATAAAGATTTGTTTGGTTTGTCTTTGTCTGAGCATGGCACATCTCACTGTAAGGCTTTCTGCACTAACAGGAACATGTTGATTGGGGCTGGTATGGTGTTTGATGGGTTTTTTCTTTCAGTGGCTGTATGAGGATCTGATTCAAGGCACTGAAATGGATGAAAAACTAACTCATATTCCCCACACCTAATACAAAGCATCATTAGCCTTGCTGCAGCACACTAGGGGCAACGCCAGGTATTAAAGAAAGCAGGTTGATTAAGGGACAACCTTGAAGACTAAAAATAGTCAGGGAAATAAGAATCAATGCCATATGAAAGCAAACACGCACTCAATTGTTATCACAGAGCTTTTCACGTGATAGTCTGTGCACTGATCTCACCCAGAGAGTGTTTGTTTTGGACAGTCTTAAAGGGTCTGGCCCCATGGATTGGCAGCGACATGTACGGAGTGATCCGAGACAGGACTGACCCAAAGTCCATGGAAGTCAAGGCAGTGGCTCCTCCAAGCACTCCCTGTAGGAATAATTCCAGGTTTGGAAAGGTAAGTTGCAGTTAAAGACATTGGTCCGGGCTTAGGGAAAATGTACTGGCACTGTCACTGTCAAATCCAGCCAGAGACAAGTGAAAAACAGAGCGGTTGTAGCTTATAAGTGCAACACAAAATAAAAATAAAGTGGCTGAAGGAAAACTTGAGCAGTCAAGGGGAAATGCAGCAGTTCAAACAAACTGCCTTGGCCCAAACACATTGCACAGAACATGCAGCGATTTGAAGGGGAAGAGAAGAAGCATGGCAGGAACTCAGCATCCCGCTTTTTCACAAGCTGCAAAAACATCGCAGGCGATGCGAGAAGAAGAAAATACATGGCTTTAGTCCTGTCTGGAAACGTGTGGCACAAACTGAGGCGGAGGAGATTAAACTTGGCTTTGCCCTATTTCCCCCCCTCTTCTTTCACTCCCCTGCTCTTTGCTAGCATTATCTGGGCTGCTTGGTCCTCAGCAAACAACCGAGTAGCCAAAATATGGGCAGGATTCACGCCATAACCAAACCAGCCAATGAATGAAACAAGGCGCTTGTTTCCTGGAGCAGAGGGAGGGGAAGCGGGGGGATTTAAGCATTTCTGTGTGGTGTTGGAAACCCACCTTGAGCAGAAGCAGTGCCTCAGCTCACACAAACCACCGGCGCTCCTCTGACGTCAATTGGCAGCCGCTGGTTTGCACCATCCCAGGGCTGGCTGCAGCAGCACAAACAGCTCGCCCGGCCAGCGGGACACACGGCGAGAGGCAAGCTGGAGTCCTGCACCCCTTCCCTCCGCCTCGCTGCTTTCCAGCATCACCCACAGCTTTGTTTTCAGAGGCAAAAGGGCGCAGACCAGCTATGGCAGGCACGTCTCGGGCAAGTGGCACGTCGGCTGGCCATGCGTGGGTGGCGCGGGGCGGCAGGGGGATGGATGGTGGATGCCAAAAACCGGAGGGTGAGGTGGGTCTCTGCTGCTGAGGCCCTCGGGACTCAGGGCCACCCCTGAGCTGTGGCAGTGCCCGGGCAGGCTGCCAGGGACAGAGCAATGCTCATGCAGCTACGTGAGAGGCAGGACCTGCGTCCACAGGGAGGCTGCTGGCTCCATGAAAGGGATGGCTGGTGTCCTCCAGCCTCCATCTGGAGATCCTGTGAGAGAAGGTTTGGGAGAGCTTGCGAAAGAAGGATGAGAAAATTACTGGCCATGGGAAGTACCAGAGGCACTCATCTGCTCTCCCCTTTCATTCTTTCCACCAAACAGACTCCAGGCCTGAAGAGAGTGGGAGCAGGAGGAACTTGACTCCTCTCAGGGTGCTTCCTGCAGCCCACGGCAGGAGGAAAAAGAGGCAGCAGCTGTAGCCCTCCCTACACCAGGTTCCACCCCACGGCCACCCATTCCAGCCCATCCCAGCCCTGAATGCATCCCATAGGGGACACAGGGAGAGCTGCAATGCAAGGACTGTGTCCCGTCACTGCTCGTGGAGCTTGGCAGCCCTCGGTTTCGGGGGGATGATGCTGAGCCAGCAGTGGCAGGATGAGGCCGGCTGCAGCCTGGGGAGCCTCGGGGGACCACGCACGGCTGCGTTCCTGGGCTGCATTTTTCAGCAATGGCAGAGCAACCCACTTCCTTTTTGCCCACCTGGAGGGCCTCCAAAGGCCTTGACATCCAGAATAGGAGGTAGCTACAGCCTCAGCCTCAGCTGAAGCTGCTCTGAGATGAACCCACAATGAAGGCAGCCTGAATTCCTCATTGCCTCTGAAAATAAAAGCGTCAGAGACCTTTAACTCCCATTTATCCTTCCCTACCTATGCTGAGGGCTGATCAGGGGTTTGCCTCGTGTGGTGTGGCACAGAACCCCCACTGAAGTTTCTGCTCCATCATTCCCACGATCAGCACTTGTTCCTGGAAAAAGCAGTGCTGTGTGGAGCCACAGACTGGAGCTCAAAGGCACAGAGGAGAAAGGAGGCTGGACATGAGCCATTACCAAGCCAGAGCCAGTTTGCCCCCAGCACCTTTGCTGCTTCTAGAGACAAGAAGTGGGCTGAGAGGGTGTGCTGTTATGTCTCTTCACAACACACCTCCTCCTTGGAGGCCCTTTTGTGGAGTTCCTAGACCTACATTTTAAATACTCCAACGCAGTTAAAGCAAGGCATAAGCCCACCCTGGGACTTTAGTTTTAACTTGTTCATTTCATGGGACAGTGGGAGCATGTGGATCCCTTTTCCCAGACCTACTTTTACAAGTTTTGGTTGAAATGCTCACTAAGAAGGCAGAGGGCCCAACTTATCCCCTGAAGCGAGGTAAGGAGACCCAGTTTTGAGGCACGACAAATTCAGTGATCAATTGAGGGTCGTGGGCTTTGTGGGGAGGCAGAAGCCCTGTGGGACAGGGACACAGTGGGAGCACCAGCTGCCTGCAGAGCCCAGGGGCTGGCTGGGGCAAGCACAGCCGTGGGCAGGTGTTTCCATCAGCAAAACCTCTCGAGAGCAGCTACTTGCTAAAAGAGACGCCACGCAATCAGCTGAAAAAGAAAGTCCCTGTGCCCAGCTGCCTGCTGCCTGCACAGCACAGAGGCGAGTGGCTATTTTTGTCGGGGACAGCCAAAGGCCGTGGAAGGTGATGGGGGCAGCTGGCAGAGGTTTTCCCTCTGCACCATGCCAGGGCTGCATCCCAGCAGTTCCCCATGCACCTGGGCATCCTGGCTGGCTGGAGGGCCTCTGCTCACCTTCCCAAGAGCTGTCGTCCTCCTGCATGCCCTGTCACCATCAGCTGCACCTTGTCCTTCTGGGGATGCCCTCACTGGCAGTGTCCCAAAGAGGAGTTAGGAAACAAACCAAACCACCCACACTGTGCTGGGTGCTGAGAGCAATGAATCAGCCCCTCCTGCCTTAAATCATGGGACCAGCCTCCGGGTGACTGGAGTGAACTTCTGTGTGTGTGGTACTTGGCAGTGGCCATTCCTCATCCCTGGGGCATCACGGTGCTGGGGCACCTCCCTTAAGCACAAGGGCACGAGCGCTTGTGCAAAGCAGCACCCTGGGGGCCGAGGAGTCCGAGCAACCCAACCCCCCCAAGACATTGTGCAAGCAGTGGGAATTGTGGCTTCTGGGCACACTGGCTCTGGCAGGAGTGCAGTGCATCCCACAGGCTCCTCTGAGCAAGCTGTGGCAGCACAACCCCAAGACTTACACCCCAGCATATGGAATCCAGCTCTTCTCCAAATGTCACTCCCTGCCTCTACAGGCACCACCCAAACCCACCTTCTGCTCCAGTGAAAGCCCCAGCGTGGTTGTGTCGTCTGCAAGGAGCAGGATGGCCCCAATTTTCCAGCCTTTCTGCTGAAATTGGTGGGGTTTTTCCCTGTTTAGTGAGCCACGTGTCATGATAATTCTAGCAAACTAGGGCAAGTATAAAAGAAAAAATTATACAAGAAAAGGGGGGAAAAAGGTAGAAATGTTCTTCCTCCTCTTCTCCTCTAAGATACCCTTCAGCCTCTATCCAAAATGACCTTGCTGTACCCTCACAAGCAGCATCGTGGTCAGGAGAGGCTGGCACTCACCAGTGCCACCAGATGCTGATGGGAGGACCACCTTCTCTGGGATTGAGTTTGAAGTTCATCCTCTGGGATTAGAAGATTCACTGCTGATAGCTACTCATTTTCATGGTGATTATTCCCTTTTACACACAGAGTAAATGGCCTGTGTGGCTCTGAGCACCACAGGAGGCAAAGCTCTCATGGGAAAATCAGCCCCAAAACACATGGAGGGAGGAAAGAGGGGTAATGATTTGCCCATCATGGACCAAGCTCTCAGACTTGACAAATGCCTCTGCTGGGATCCAGACCCCAAGCAGGCTGTCACGGCTTGATACCACCAGCTGTCCTTTGGGTCATTTGGAAGCTGGCAGCACAATTCCATGTGTGCTAACAGCAGAGCATAAATCCCGGAAGCACAAACACAGCTCTGCTACTGACCTCCAGCATGGTCCCAGAGAGCCATGGCATCTCTGTGCTCCTGCTCCCAGCCTTTTCCCTCCCCAAGCTGCAAACCTTTCAGCTGGGGACCGTGGCTTTCACATCTGCAACCAAGCGCGTGAATCGTGTGGGGCAAACCCGCTGGGCTTGGGGCAGCGTCTCTGATTCACACCACTGTAAATTACTGCTTCTGCTTTCAAAAATGTTGTTACTTTGTTGGACAGGGTCCCGGTAACTCTGCAAAGAAGGGAGCAGGAGAAATTCCTCACAGATGAATTTCTTGTGATTTATTCGCCGCCGAGCATCGTGCAACCACTTGCCTTGCGCGAGGCTGCGCTGCCCACGAGGAATGACAGAGGACACGAGTGACCTGCAGCTCGTTTGTCAAGACCATCTGTCACCAGGGCCACGCAGAGAACCAGGCATGGAGCAAATGGAGGTCAACCTCCTGCTCCAGGGTCCCGGCAGGCTGGCACCAGCAGGACAGGGCTGGGCATAAAGCTTGTCCTGAGCATCCTGGGGAGAGGCCACATGGGCCACCAGCGCTGCTCTGCCCTCCAGGTGAGCAGGGCAGGGCTGCTGTGTGAACATTAGCTGCTGCTCTTCAGCCTCCAGAGCAAGCTGGGCATCTTGGCTCATTCTCTGCCTTGGGCAGCCCCATGGAGCTGCTTGGAGAAGCTTCAGTGAAAGGATTTATCCAGGGGTTTGTGCGTGTTAATATTTGAGGTGTCTGCGACTCACGTGCTGTAAAAAACAATGTGCCACAGTGAATAGTGGCTTCAGAGCACTTGGTGATGTACAAATGAGGAATAAATTGGCTGCTTCTATCTAAGAAGGAGCTCACAAGGTTGTTTTGCACCAGTGCAACGGGAAGGCAGAAGAAATAAAAGGAGATACAGGACAGCTCACCAGTAAAATGCACATTTTGACCCAAGGTATTCATTCATCCTTTTAGCAGCAGGTCCAGCCAAAGTCGCTTTGACTGATTAAGAAAACTTTCCAAACATAGATTAGGGGTCAAATAAGAAGCACATCCACAAAAATACTCATGCTGGGTGGAGGATGAGGAGGGAAGAACACCCCGTGGGAGGCAAGTTGCTGAGAGCAGGGCTGGTGGGGCTCGACAAGCAGGAGTCGAGGGCAGCCAGGGATGCACCACAGATGTCCATCTGGCAGGATGGTTCAGGAATAGGGGTCACATCTCCACAGGATTACCCTCCTGCTGGGGCTGTCAGAGCTACTAGGAAGGCTCTGATTGCTTCTGCTTCTGAGAATGCATTTATTCGTGGGTAAAAGTTAGGACCTAGTCTACATCAATCTGCCATCTCTCATTGGTTAATTCACTGAAAGTGGTCTGAAAAAAATATAGATAAAGAAAACGACTTTCCCTTGTTAGTCACCTTCTAGTGATGTATAAACGCTCTGACAGACAATTACCAGTGATATTGATTCTAACTAGGACAGAAAATGAACAGGTGAGTGTGAAATAGAAAGTTATTTATAAAGATGCAATTGAAACAAAATCCATCCTGCAGGCTTGAGAGTTGAAGAAGGAAAAAATGCCTTTACTGTATGTCTTTGCTCTCTGTGCTGAGGTTTGGATGCTTCCTCAGGAGCGGGAAGGCCACATCCCTGGAAACAACAGGCTGAAATAAATAGGCAGCATGGCAACAGCTGAAAATAGGCATGAAAAGCAGCCACAGAGAGACCCTCAGCCCAAAGCAGAGCGGTGCAGCATCCATCAGGCTGAGCCGGTGCTTGCTCAAGCCTCCACAGCAGGACATCAATAGTAAATGCATTTTAAAATGGAAACTAAATCTTAACTGTGGCCATGTGGCTGTAGGTGCTTCTTGCAGTGCTGGGACATTGGAAAAATGCCGCCACCACTGGTGAGTCTCCTCAGGGCAGTGGTGGTGACTCCATTTGCCTCTCCTGGGCTGGAGACCTGGCCCCTCTTAGCACTGTGCCTTTGGGTGCTCCAGCTTGGGAGCTGCAAACTCTCACTGTCACAACACTGAAGCCGTTTTGCAGGCTTGGCCTGCACCAGAATCCCGTGGGAGGCTGTGCTGTGGCTGCTGGCCCGCAGCACCAGGCTCACTTTCCCCAGCCACACGCCCTCAAGCCAGGCCAAGACCGAATTTGCTGGCCACAGGCTGGAGGTGGCTCTCGCTGGGGAGGGAAGGCTTTTGCCAATTTGTTATTAAATCACAGCACTGTTCATGCCAGCATTAGGCTGTCTGGGACTAAATGCACAGAAACTATGTACCTGGGTTCTGCCAGACAGCTTGGGGCAGTGATGCAGGGAGAGGTGGGTCTTTGAGAGGGGCTCTCTCCCCGTGGCTGACTTGAATCCTTGCCACGCTCAGCCTCGGTTGCTGCCAGATGCGTGACTCTCACCCTGGGGGTACAGGAGGGAGAGAAGACCTCTGGAGGCGTGCTTTTGGATGTAGGAACTTCTGCTGCTTTATCCCTCGGTGTCTGAGGGGCTCGTCCTTGCCCCACCCAGAGCCACTGCTCCTGGCGGAGCTGTGACAGCACAGAGCTGCTCTTCAAATGGACAACTGGTCCCAAGTTGGTTCCCAGGATATGCCCAAGCCTCTGGGCTTGGAGGAGCTGAGTATCACAGGAGGTCACCCTGCAACAGCTAGGGTATCTACATGGAGCCACAGCCCCCAGCAGTCCTGGTGTACCTGTCCTTGTGGAGAAAGAGATCCTCAGGGGCCACCAGTCTTCCAGAAGTGGTTAAAACAAAACAGGAAGGCTTATGAGCAGATGTGGTTGCTGCACCACTTCTGCCAAGGCTGTGCTCCACAGGCATCAGCTGTGGCGAGAGGTTTAACCCGAGCTGCAGTGCCACATGCCCGGCATTTGTACATAAACAGCCTCCAAAATCATGAGGGGGAGTGTGTAGCTCTTTCAGAGCCGACCGGATGGTTCCCTCACTTGACATGTCCTCGTCTTGAAACAACATCACTCTGTTGAATTTTGTGGCTTTCTATGTGGAACAACATTAGCTCATCCAACTCTGTGGTTTATTTGAAAATGAAATTCCGGTAAGCTTTTGTACCATCTGGCAGTGTCCAACTGAGTGGGGTTTAGCAAGAAACCGCTGCACACGTGTGCACAAACACATACACACACCAGAAACACTGTAATCATCATAATCAGTAGTTGCAGGAAGCCTGGCATCGTCAGGGCCGGGGAAGAGGGACAAAATCAGTGCCTCACTCCTCTCCCAGCCGTTTGCCTTCCGAGGGGCTTGGCTCCTTCCAGCAGAGGGCATTTTTCAAGCCATCTCTCCTGCACCGCTTCTGCCCCTTCCTTCCTCTGACGTGAACTTCCAAGTGGCTTCAGATGTAAATCAAACACAGCTGGGTGAGCTGCAAGCCGGCGCGCTGCCTCGAATTCACAGCTGCTGCAGGTCACTGCACTGGTTTTGGGGGAGAGGCTCTGATTTACACCAGCCTGGCCAGACACGTTGAGGAGGGCCTGACGCATGCAGGAGAGGTGTGGGGCTGAGGCGATGGCTCCTTGCAACAGCTGAAGTGTTTTATTAGGTGGATTCCCTCCCGGCTCCTCTGGTCCAGGCAGGAAGCAGGACACATTGCAGATCCTTGAGATTTTGTACCGTCCATCGCACCCTTTCCCTCCTCCTCCCACACCTGTGTTCACAGAGACCTGCAGCTGGCAAAGCTGAGAGAAGATGTGGCAAGCACCCAGGTACACAGGAGACCACCAAGCATCCATCTGTCATCTTCTTCCCTGCAAGAGGGCTTGATTTTTTCTTCTCCCTGGTATCCAGGGATAGATAGGATGCACGGGAATGGTTCAAAGCTGTGCAGGAGAGATTTAGACTGGATATTAGGAAGCATTTCTTTACCAAGAGTGTGGGGAAACACTGGAGCAGACTTCCTAAAGGGGTGATCAATGCCCCAGGTGTGTTTGAGAGGCATTTGGACAATGCCCTTTACAATGTGCCTCAACCTTTGGTCAGCCCTGAAGTGCTCAGGCTGTTGGACTGGATGATCATGGTAGGTCCCTTCGAAGCGAAATATTCTGTTCTGTTCTATTCTACTCTATTCAATTGATTTCCTTAATTTCTTTCAGATTTCTCCCTTCTTTCGCACTCAGTTGCTCATGGGTGTGTATTAAATGAGTGTGTGATGGAAAAGAAATGGTGGGGAATATGAGATGCTGGTTAGAACATGGAGGACAGTTTACTGGGAGATCCAAACCCAAATTCCCCTGGAGCCAGCAGGGAGGTTTCCAGTCAACCAGGAAGCACAGGATGCCTACACACATTCACCCCTACAAAATGGGGGACAGAGGAAAATTGATGTAGCTGCTTTAAAACAACCTTAAATTATAGCAGAGGTTTGCTTTTGAGAACAAGCAATGGGAATTTGAAGGATAAGCTCTGATGACAAGCCATCATCACTGAAAGACTTCAGATCCATGGAGGTCATGCACTGCCCTGGTCTGAGGGGATGTTTTCCAGCAGCAGCTCTGGTTTTGCATCACAGTTTGTGACTGCATGAACAGGACTTTTGATGGAAATCGTTGTGGATATCTCCATTCAGAACCGGTGCTGCTGGATTTCAGTTAGAATGCATCACATGCATTTAAAACCTGTGCATGTACTCCTGAGAGTATTTTTTCCCTGCACTGGACATGGGGAGAAACCTGTGACCCTGAGGCAGCAGAGGAAGGCAGGGTGCCCTCAGCCTCAGCCTGACAGGGGCTGCTTTTGCCTCACTGCTGAGTCCCAGCTCCTTCCTCCACACGAGATCACCCGCACCAGCCTAAAGCTGCTAACAAAAGCAGGAATTTGGATCACCTAAGAGTATCTCCTGTGATCCTGAGCAGAGAAATAAAATAAAATCACTTCCATCCACAAAGGCTTTAAACCCAGGCAGCACAGCATTTCCAAATTGTGGCCCTGATGAGGCGCTGCACCGGCTGGGCTGCGGATGGGAGGCTGACACGCTGTGATAATTCTGCTCTAATTCTTTTTTTACAAGGATTTTTTTTTTTTTTTTAATATATATATAGTTTTGCCTCCGGCATATGCTGTACTAGTGTAGCAGCTCTTCAAGTACCATGTTTTCCAGCGAACGTGTGAGTGACAGCACCTAAAAACAGCAGCTGTTACATAAATAAGGCTTCTGCTGTGGCAGTGGGGACAGGGGCCAGCACAGCCCGGGGGATGACTTCACTGTCCTGGACAGAGAGGGACAAAGTGGGGGACACCCCCCAGCGCAGCCCTGGTCACCACTAACCTCCCCGACCCTCACCGATTGTCACCTCCCCGGGGCAGAGGCTGCCGAGTGCCTGCTGTTTGTCACCGGTGACGTTCCTGTCACTGCCATCCTGTAAGACAGCAAATGGATTAAAAGAATAACCTAAAACATGGATCTGTGGCATCTTGCAGTTATTTTGCCAATGCTGTGTATAAGGATTAAAGTGGCCATTGTTCCAGCAAGATGTATGTTGTGTCTTAATGAGCAGCTTAATTATTTAACTTAGCAGGAGATGGCCAATAAAGTATTAAGAAGCCAAATTTGGGACTTGCTTTCCTTTCATATTAAGATGCAAAAGTCTGATTTGTACTGCCTGCAAATTTGCCGTATCTCAGCATGCAAATACTCCTGAATAATTTAGGCTTTCTTTAAGAAAGCATGCGATATACCCAGAAAAGATTAATATTCAACAGACGTCCGTCATCTAAGAAAACACTTTTTTTTTTTTTTCTAAAACTGTACCGAGTTTCTCATAAATTCCCTTAATGGGACAGAAATCATCCTGGTCCTCCTTCATAAGGCTTGTCTGTTTGCCTCAGTTCATGAATGTGACAGGAAAACTTTGCCTGCATAAAGCTTAAAAATGTTTGGCTCCTTGGAAGGGGGCAAACACTCACCCAGACCCAAAAGTGAATAACAAAGAGGACAGCAGGAGGAAAGCTGGGATCTGAGGTCGTGTTTGAGTTCGTAGGAAGAGGAGATGGCAGATCCCTGGGTGGATACAGCCTTGCTCACACCCCCTTGCCTTGGTGGACAGGGGCAGGGTGAGGGTCACAGAGGCACTCCCAGGGTGTGGATCCCACCCACTCTTGTAACTTTTCTGCACATTGTAATGTGGCATTCAGGAACCAGGACTCCCACGGTTCCATTTTGAGAGTGGAATTCACTGTAACATAAGCAGGAGAACTGAAATCTACCTCACTTCAGGCTCAGGTATAAGCAAGAGAATGTTTCCTCTCTCTGGCACACCTACAGCTGATAGATCTGTGAGGGAAGTGGTGTGAGTGCATCAGCAAAGGTGTGTGATTCACCCATAACTAAGTAGGTACAAAAAACCATCACCAGGTTGGGATTATAAAATAAGCATCAGCTTTAAAATTTATGTCTCTGTTCATAAACCCATGATTTCTGGTAGGAAACAACCCCAGCAAAATATAAATGGGCATTGATTATAAAATTTGGCAGAAGCTCAAGTTTTTCTGAAGCCTGGGGTGGTCTCAGGTAGCTCAACCTCCTGGCAGGTGAGAACCAGGCTTGTGTTTTGAACCAGGAGCTCAAATTTCTTTGGGTCCAGATGCTTTTTTTTTGAAACAGCTTGGAACAGCTGGCAAAGGATTTCAGATTGTGAAGTCACAGAGGCAGACATCAAGTCACAGCAGGGACGAACTGCTCTTTAAAAACTATTATTCTAAAACCAAATGCCCAAGACACTGATGATTACAGAAGGTAACTGTAAAGGCTGGAGGGAATGAATTGCTTCTTAGAGGTGATATGGTCCCACAGAGGAATTCCAGGCAAACAGCTCCGGAATAAATGGTGCTGCTCA
Organism: Tichodroma muraria; assembly: GCA_013390105.1. Classification (NCBI taxonomy): domain Eukaryota; kingdom Metazoa; phylum Chordata; class Aves; order Passeriformes; family Sittidae; genus Tichodroma; species Tichodroma muraria. Next base: position 74,527 of record WAAG01048210.1, on the reverse strand, counting down.
GTGCTTTTTGTAGAAGCAAATTAGTTCCCTTAACTACAGGCTGAGCCTCAGAGCATCTTCAGCCACTTCAACTTCCCAGGACAAACTTGTGGGCACAATGCCTGTCTGAAAGGTCCAAATATCCCTGTAAAAGCAATGGTTGAACCCCCTGCCTCATCCTACCCTACTTAATTTGAGACATTTCTTGCCCAGGGCATGACTCTGCAGCCACAGCAAATCCTGCCTGCCCAGCACCCCCTGGTCTCGGTGGAAGAGGGCAGCCTGGCAGCAGGATCAGCTGGGTGGCAGTTAGGAAGGACTTGAAGTGAAGGATCAGAGAGAATCCCTCTCTGATCTCTTCCTTCTCTAAACTACCACTAATGGAAATTTAGAGAAAGGAGAGCCTCTGGGAGCATTTCGGAAGCCAGGGCTTGGTATTTTATTAAAGTGCTGCACCTGACAGAAAGGATATAAACATGGCCATAAAAGATATCCCAATGTCTAGTCCCTTCATGTCAAGTTGCAAAGTCAGGTAAGATTATTTATTTCAATAAACAATCAAGAAGTTTCTTCAATCAAGTGACAGCTTGTCCCCATACTGTAATTAAGTTTGGAGATCAATTATTGTTGTCTAAGTCAATGGCATAGACAGGATTATTACAGGAAAATCCCCAGAGGTGCCAAGACTGGTACAGAGGGGTGGAAACGAGAGTTCAATGTAAAGCTGAGTGTAGCCCAGGCCAGACCCTGCTGCTGTATCAGGCCAGGTCCTGGGATGTACCCTGGAGGGACACATCAGCCATGGGGTTGCCAAAAATCCTTTCTCCAGCCTGCAAAGGGAGATGCAAGGATGTGTGAAAGCAGGAGCTGAGAAAAATCAGTGCAAGCTGGACATTAGCTTCTGGGGCTGGATGGGCCAGCAATGTGCACTGGCCCCCAGAGCCCCCCTGAGCTGGGCTGCACCCAGAGCCCCAGGGCAGCAGGGGAGGGGGGATTCTGCCCCTCTGCCCCGCTCTGCTGAGACCCCCCTGCAGGGCTGCATCCAGCCCTGGGATCCCAGCACAGGAAGGACAGGGACCTGCTGGAGCCAGGCCAGAGCAGGGACACCAAGGGGATCAGAGGGGTGGAGCAGCTCTGCTGGGAGGAAAGGTTGAGGGAATTGGGATTGTTCAGCCTGGGGAAGGGAAGCATTTGGGGAAACCTCATCGCTGCTTTTTCAGCATTTAAAGGGGGTTTAGTAAGAAAGATAAGGGCAGACTTTTAGCAGGATCTGTAGCAATAGGACAAGGGTTAACAGTTTTAAACTAAAAGAGGGTCAATTTAGGTTGGATATTAGGAAGAAGTATTTCACAGTGAGGGTGTTTTACATAGGAATAGGCTGCCCGAAGAGGCGGTGGGTGCCCCACCGTCAGGAACATTCAAGGTCAGGTTGGACGGGGCTCTGAGCGACCTGATCTGGTTGAAGATGTCCATGCTCATTGCAGGCAGGTTGGGCTGGATGACCTCTAAAGCTGCCTCCCACCCCGAATTATTGGAGGATTCTGTGACTCCACATGTCAGTGTCTGGGCGCTGCCAGGCGGTCTGGCTGTGTGGGAGCTCCAGCTCAAACGTGCATTTGCATTCTGTGAGCTCGTTATCCTGCTGGGCTGCCGAGCTCCTCTCCTTCCCCTCCGCCTCCTCCCCACGAGGCTGTTTTCCCCAGCTGCAGCAGAACTGCACAGCCGCGCCGGGCAGCGCTGGAGGGGGACAAATCCCGGCACCGGCAGGGCTGAGGACCTCCTGAGGTGAAGGACCACCCCTCCCCTGGCTCCCTGAGGACACCACTGGACACTGCTGGTGTCCAGCTCGCAGCTGTTTTCCCTCAGCTCAGCTCTGGTTACTGCCCGAGAGCTCCACTTCATCCAAGTCTTTCAGCTGCTTCTCCTGTTTGTGCTGAGGGACGAGGGAAGGCACCAAAGCCTAAACTCTGTGTTCCCGCTCCAGGGCACAAACAAGGAGAGCATCATTGCATGTACTTGGCTTGCATTTCATGAAATAATTTAAAACAGTATCTTCAGTTTTGGAGAACCTGGGTGGTAATCCTAAACACAGGGGTTCAGATGTCACACTGCTGGGATGCTGCTGCAACTGGCTCGGAGACTCGGTGCAGCTTAAGCTCAGGGCCCTTTTGATGGAGAACTTTTTTGGAAAGTCTGAATGGTTTTTCTCCCCCTCTTCATTTGAATTTTTCACGAAGTTCAAAAGGAAATGCTGCCTCCGAGCTGCCAATAGATGTCTAAGATAATGAATATACTTTTCACCAAAAAAAAAGCACAGTGCTGATGGAATTACTGCTCATACACACAAAATTCCCCGTTATAACGCAATCCAGAAATTACATGATAATTTCTTTTCTTAAAAAGTTATGTTTCCTTTATCCCTCCTTTCCAAGTGATATCCTGTTATGAAGAAGTTTCCTGCTCCTGCCTGTCCTTTCTATCTGCCTGTTCATGTCCCAGGTGTCACAGATTTACATTTCTTCACAGCTCTGCATGAAGCAACGCCACCACTGCACGGAGCTTTTCATAAGCCCTTTTCCCTCCTGCTGTGAGTTCCCAGCGTGGGACCCTGCAGGGAGCCTGATGCTGAGTGTTTCACTGGGAGTCATGGGCTTGCCAACGTGACCACGGGCTTTGCCACGCCACTGCTGCTCAGTGGTCAGCAGCACGGCGTGCTGGGGCCCCGCTGGCTCTTCACGAGTGCCCGTGGGCTTGCCACGATGTGCCCTGGTGGTGGGCACACATCCTGTGCCCGGGGACTGACACTCCGAACTTCAGGGCTTCTCTTCCCTGGGCGGAGCAGGCGCTGCAGCTTCTCCTCGCCGTGCTCTCCGTGAGCCTCGGTCTCAGCGCCGGGGATCACCTCCAGGCACGAGGAACCAGCCCAGGCCCCATTGTCTCCTCCACACTTCGTCTGCCGCCAAGGAAAGTGCCAATTAGTGCCAGCTGTCCTGGACTGCTCGTTGCAGGGCTGAGAGGGGGCCTGGAGCTGGGCCCCCTCTCTTGTCTTCTCTTTGTAGCATCTGACTCCCTCCGTTCGCCCATTGATGTCCAGGGATTTCCTCAAAAAAACCCACCAAACATAAAATCCTTATTCAGGCAGCTTGATGTTCAGTGTCCTGCTTTATTTCATATGTTTGAAGTGTAATAGATTATTATTAGAATAGAGTAATGTGGTAATAACTCATCATACTGTGAGGATGCTCAGAAGCCAGAGCAGCCTGGCCTGGGGCATTTGCAGCCCTCTCGCCCATCTGCACTTACTGGGCCTTGGCTGCTGTCTGAGTCTAGCACAACCAGCAAGAGGAAATCAAGAGGCATCTCCTAAAAGGAAATATTTCTGGGTTTCAGAGAGTCGCCAGCACCACGGTGTCACCAGAGTAAGCTGAGATGTCACCAAAAAGCAGCAGCACATTTTCCAGCACAGGTTAGCTCGTTTAGCCATCATTCCCAAAAGTTGAGGACCTTAGCTGGAGTTTAAGCCATCCCACAGAGCAGAGCGGGTTAATCCATGCCCATCCTCTCACCACTGGCATGCTGGTGTGCAGTTGTGTTTGAGCCTCTCCTGGGACTTCTGTTCTCCTGGAAGGTGTCACTCAGCCTTGAGGGGCACCAGGGTGCCCTTTGGCCATCCTGCCCTGCTGAGGCTGCAGGACTCAGGCGATGGCTTTGTCACCTGGCGTGGTTTGAGCTCGGGCCGTACGAACCAGTCCGAGTTCCCAGCAGCAGCTCCCTGCAGGGTCACAGCACAGGGCCCTGCACGGGGCCAGGCAGAAAAGACGGAGATGGGAAGATTTTGCCATAAAGTAGGAGGCAAGGCAAACAATTTTGTTTTGTCTGAAGCCATTTCTTCCTCAAACAACTCGCATTCCTCGCTCTGGCAGTAATTCCCAGCTACCAGCCAGCCCCTCTGGACTCACAAATGGCACGTGGAAAACACCCCAGCCGGTCACTTGGCCATAGCGTGTTTGCAATTTATAGCTGACTTCCTCAGAGCCCTGCTAAGTCACTAAGCAGCCTTGCGGTCTGAGCAAAGGTTTAGGAGCCAGGAAAATCTGGGATGAATCATTTGCTCACGCACTGGTGACCTGAGAAAATCAGTTGACCTCCTTGTGCCCGGGCTGTGAGAGCCGCCACCCGGAGCCCTGCAGACATCAGGGGCTTGCCTGGCTCCAGCCAAGAGCAAGTCCCTGGCCCTGGCAGCAATGGTGGAATGCATGGGGTGTGTCCCAGAGCCAGGATCCCACAGAGCTGCAGCCACTCAGGCTCCCTTGATGGGGGTGCCAGCCCCAAGCCCTTTGAAAGCAGAGGGAAGACTTTCAGAGATTTCTGTGTGTTGCAGCTCAGGATTCACTCGCTTCCCTCCGGTGTCTGTCTGGATTTTGAATAGCTCATATAATATGTTATAAATGACAATTAAAACATAAAATGAAGAGGGGAGCAGATGGCTTCAGGCAACATTTAAAAATACCGAGACTATTTCTAAATGCAGATCACCAGATCCAAAACAGCCCTGGGCAGACTTAGCTGAAGGTTATTTGCTGGCCGGGCTGAAAGGACATGTGTGGTCTCCATCACTTCTCAGAAGATGCTGTTAATAGGACATTTTCTGGCACAGGCATGAGGGGACACCAGGGACATGGGCAGTGCTGAGGACACAGACCTTCACTCCTCTCTTTTGAGGGGGGAGCAGGGACAAAGGGCAGGTTGGATCAATGTCCCCATTTCACCCTGAGGAAGGTGCTGTGCTGGAGGTTGGATCAGGGGAGAGGAGCTGTGCAGTGCCCTAAATTTCCAGCCATCTTCTCCTTAGGATGTGGCTGCTCACACCACAGGCATTATCTGTCACAACAGTATCACAGCCACATCACACTGTCCCAGCAGTGACACAGCTTTGTTTCCTTTCCTGCCACCTTAGCTGACATAACTTCTGCCTCCAAATATTTGGCCAGATGGGGAAAATTACAGATAACTTGTCACTTGCCTGGAAAAACTGTGAACCTCTGAGGGAAGGCCATCAGGAAGGGAGCCCTCACCACTAAAACAAGGCAAAATAAAAGGCATCCGCAGGAAAAAAAGAGGTGATCCGGCAGCCCCATACCTGACTAGATTTGGTGTGAGTGCAGGAGAACCACATTCAGCCCACGAGACAACTTCACATATGTGCTCCTTGCCTTGGAGACGATGACCTGGAGCGGGGTGGGCACGGCTCTGCCTCCACAGGCTCAGTGGCCAAATGCCCCAGCCACCACCCAAGGCTGTGTGCTGAGACATGCGGGCTACTATTGCAATGCCTGCTCTGCAGAACAAGCTTTGCATCCCGAGGTTGCATTAGATTGGATTTCCCTCTCCTGGAGAAATGGAAACCAGCATGGCCCATGGGGAACCAGGTTTGCTTGGTCAGGATGCAGCACTTGGGCTGAAGAGGAGTCAGATGAGAACCAGCTGGCAGATACACCCCATGTGTTCTTCCCGTGGAGACTTCCAGGCCAGGTTAGCTCCCTTTTCCAGCTCTGTGCCACAGAGGAGCAGATGGATAAAGCTCTACGCCCTGCACTACACAAGACATTTGAGAAGATGATCACAGTGGCCACTCGGAGCATTCTAATTAAGAGTTCGATTTTGCCATGTTAAAAAAGAGCTTGATTATAATTTGCTTTTGCTTTTCTTTTTCCTCTCTTGGACATGCTTCCATCTCCTGCTTTGCACTGAGCCTGGAAGCAGAAGTATCACGTTACTATGAGAGAAGTGAGTTTTGTGGTATTTCCATCCCATCCAGAGCCAGGAAACACAGGCAATTTTGCAAGACAGCTTGTACTCAGTTAATTTCCAGCTCGGTTTATATTTCTGTATTTATTTAGATTTGTTCTAGCCATGTAAGAGAGCACTCATCCCAAGTGAGGTGCTGTGGACAAACTTGCAAAAAAAACCCCAGATTTCACAGACCGAGAACCCTGAGCAACAGAGATTTCAGTGGACCAGCGGATCCTCTCTTCTGAAAAGACACTCAAGATTGACAAAGACAGCTTCTGATAACACTAATTCTTCACAGTAACTCAAAAGCAAACTTTTAGTAAACTCCACCAGTAAAATCACCATCCCTGACAACATTTTCTTGTACCCTTGAGACCTTCCCTTGAACTTCCTTCCCTTTCTTTCTCTGCACTGTAACACATCACATTTACAACTCTCACTGTCTGGGGCCAGGTGCACAATACCCCGCTAGCATCTTCCCACATCCCAGCCGACAACCAGGAACCTGGACAGATGTTTGCACCTGCATAGGAAGAGCCATGACAGCTCCAGGGACCAAAATCTCCTCTCCTGACTCCTCCTTCGGCAGCAGAGGCAGCAGGATTTGCATTTCGCATGGGAGGGCAGCGCTCACACCAGCTTTGCTTGTTTAGGGCCGCAGCCAACCCGTCCCCGTCCCCGTCCCAGAGTTCCCAAATACCCTCAGACTGGGCTGCGTGTGAGCAAACCACACGCAGTCACACATGGCACAAACACCCTCAGCTCCTAGAACAGAATCATGAAGGGCTGGGAGGGGCTTTTGGAAGCACCAGGAATTCTGTTGGCTTTATCAAACCGGGGTGGAAGCTTTCATGCCAGACAAAGCTGCTGTTGCAGCTCCCCAGTGGGCTGCAAATGGGCCAAAACCAGCCTCATAGACAGCAAAAGTTGACTTGAAAAAAAAAATACAAACTCCGAGACAACTTCTGTCATCCAACATCGACTCACGGCTGAAAATGGTTCTTTTAAAACCCTGTTTCAAGGTTGTCCTGTGCTCTGCTGAACACAACTGTGGTCTCCACAGCAGGGACTGACTGAACACAGGTTCCGGGTATTTCATTCTGTAATGCTGGTGGGGCAGGGAAGAAGAAGCAAGGAAAAATATCCTTATATCTTCGGTAAGGGAGCAAGTGCTCCTTGTAGAGGATTGTGAAATTCAGATTGACATATCCCAGTTGAAGGCCATTACAGGAAACACTGAGGATGTGCCCAAAATCCACAGCTTTTGTGGCAGCTCAGTGTTATTGGGAACAAAGCCTATAAATGTTGCAGATTTTGGGGGCCAGAAGGGAGTAACTTATAAAGGGAATTGGAGCTTTTGGGCTGTAACTGGATCCCCACACTGCTCCTGCTATCTGGATGAAATCTGAATGGTAACAGGGCCCACACAAAGCAGTGGCTGGGTTGACCCCACTGGTTGCCACGGGTGTGCATTGCCTTGGCAAAGGCCACATGGCTGGTCCATCAGGGGATGAAGACTGTGCAATAATTTACCACAAGAAGGGCTGCTAGAAAATCCTCCTGCTTACATTGCATCAGATACTGGATGTTGATGATCTACAACACTTAAACAGAATTATTAAGTCGTAGCAACAACATGCTCCCACACATTTTAGCTTATTGCTTTGGTTTATCAGTAAACCCTGTGGTCCAGGACACGCCCAGGTCTCACCTTACCTGAGTGGCAGCAGACAAAGGTGGAGACATGGAGAAAGAAACTTCCAGTGCAAAAAGAAAGTTAACTCTTGGCTGTTTGCAGCAAGAGAAACACGTTGAAACAGCAAAGTTAGAAAGGCTGCTTGTCTTCTGCCTTGCAGCTTCCTGCTTCGGCCTGAAAAAGTGCAGCATATAAATAGAGCGGGCAAGTGTGAGCTTATGNCCCCCCCCATCCTGAGTTCCTTTTGAGGTGTTTTGAGTGATTTTGTGCAAATTCAAGACGTTCAGCACAGGCACCTGCAAGCAGGAGTCCTGCTCCTGCGGGCACCCCAGGGCAGCAGAGAGGTTAGAAGCCTTAAATCTCCGCTTTCTCCCCTCAAAAATAAACTTGGCAGCCTTCCCCAGAAAATAAGCACGTGCTTTCCAAAGAAAACATCCTTGCCTGCAGATGCTTTTGTCACAGCAGCAGCGATGGTGGAAAGGGAGGAGCAGAATTCACTTGCAGGCCAGAGCGGCGTGAGCCAGTGCTGAGGGAGAGGTTTGCTCCCTGAAACACATCTGGAATTAAAATGTGGCTTGGGGGCAAACATTTTGAAAAAGAAAAGCATTAGCTTCTCAGTCCTGCATGTGGAACTGCTCGCCTTTGTGCTTAGAAGCTTAATGCTGGTTTGGGGGCTTTTTAAGTATGACTAATCTCAGGTTGAAAGCTTATTGCATGAAACCCCGTTTTCTCTTAGGATATCCTTTTTGCAGAACCATCTAACAAACCTAGTAGTAAACAAGCTCCTTTCTACTTAGCCTTAAAATCATACCAGAGAATAGAAAAGAAAGTTAATTCTACTCCATAAGTTGGTGGAACAAGTGCACAGGAGAAACAGCATGGTCTATTTAACAGGATTTTTCTTACTAATTAATTAGTAGGCTTTTTCTAACTAAGAAAAGGCCTTATTCTTCTCCTCATTAATATTGACTACCTGTAAAAAAAACAGTTTGGAAAAAAGCAAAAAGCACTTGTATGGTGTAGTTTACCAGCCACAAGTTTGTAGGGAGGGCTCTTCCTTTTTTCACTAAACCACAGATTTCCTCAGCCCAAGTTGTCTCAGTTGAGAGACACAATTTGTCTTTCTCAGTTCTTGGTCTCTCTCTCAATGTGCTACCTGAGTTACACTAAAAACATTACAAAAAATTAAAAAGTTAGAGGACAAAAACGTGCAAAAAAATTCTCACACAGAAAAGCCTGCATCATAGTATCGTGGAATCATAAAGGTTGGGAAAGATCAGGCAGCAGCAGAAACCCTGAGGCTGTTTGGCTTGAGCCTGTAACACTTGACCCATCCCGATCCTGCCTCTGCCCACCCACCCAGGGCTCCCCTGGCCTAAACAAATCCTACACTCAGCAAATCCTACACCAAGCAAATCCTACACCCAGCTGCCACCCACCCTCCAGGAAAAGCAGCATTCCTGGATGGAGCAATCTGTGCCTGAAATAAAACAAATTCTTGCTTTCCTTGCTGCATTCAGCCTCCATCCCTTCAGGGCAGAAGGACTGGGTGCACACCCACAGCCTGGTCTCCCACCCACGACCACCAGTCTGCTCTTCCCAAACCAGAACACACATTTCCCCCCAACCTTAGCACCAAGAATGAGACAGACATATATAAAATGACACACTTTATTAAAAGTTACATTCAGCAGCAATGGACACATTTACTTAAGTAGATTTTAACTGTCAAGGAGCTTATAATTATAAATCTCTCTAAGGCATTGAAAGCTCTTAGATGTTTTAACTTCTTTGCAATCATTTCATATAAATAGGTAAGGTAAATGATACTTGCCTAGGAAGAGGTTACCCCAGCCACATTAAACAAAGATATACACATAAATATATGTATAAAACAATGATTTTTGTTATAAACTCATTCATGGGGGTATTTCACAACCTTTAAGTCTTGGGGCATGGCCCTGCAACCATTATCCACGCAAGGAGCCTCCTGTATGCCTTACCATGTGTGAGTGTACAGATTGCTCACATGGATGAGAGCAGGGCAGGGCCCAAGTTTTGACAGAAACAGCAAAGATGTCGAAATCCTCAGTGGAATTTATTTACAGTCTGTGCAAGCAGCATCACCTACTGTCACTGATTACGGAGGTCTCTCTGGGAAGCTGTGAACAGCAGAAAGGCACCGTGGCCAAGGCAAGCTGGCATCTGTTCTCTGATTTTGATGCTGTAACTCTCCCTTCTGAAGAGCAGGAGCTGGGCTCCTGAGCCCGAGGGGATGTGGTCTGGGGTGTGAGACAGAGGGAGCACCAGCAGCACCCAACTGCAGCCCTGAGCTCGGGGCACAAACCCATCCAGCCTCAAGTTCTTCCAGCTCCAGCAGCAGCAGCCTCCCCTGATGGGCAGCAGTGCAGCTGCTCTTTCTGAGTGTAAACAAGGAAAGTGCCAACCAATTCCAGTATTAGCCAACCATGCACCCCCCAATAAATAATGAGAGTTTAACTTATCTTATAATTGAACTGTGCTTTGTGTTTTAGAACCACACGTGTGAGGAAGAGGAAATTGCTGTTGCAACAGAAGCTGTGAGTAGATCTGATTAACTGTATGAACTAATTTGAATTAATACAGCTACAGGGTCTGAGTCTCCACCAACTTACTGCTGACTTTATGTTTGTGGGCAACTCCTTTGGCCATCACCTCTCACAACCAGGATGCTCTCTGGACTAAGGCCAACAGAAAAGATTTTCTTCCAGTAAAATACACAAACCCCTGATTTCTATGCTATTTTTGAAAGACACAATTGAAGCCAATGGGAGATGTTTTAGTGGGAGAAGATATACGTATATTGCTAAAATATATTACTTTTATCTCAGTCACATCACTACCACAAAAAAAAAAAAAAAAAAAAAAAAAAAAAAAAGAAAAAAAAAGAACTGGTTTGAATTTGGGATAAAGAGAATGAAATACCTCTTCCTTCCCTTTACTCTAGGCCTGCTGGTTTGAATAGTGCCTTAACCAGGACAACAGCATTTCTCCAGGAAGAAACTGGAAAATATTTACACCAGTAATATTTTTTCCTTCAATCAAAATGGCTTTTATAACAAAATGAAAATTTTACAGGGGCAAATAATTACAAAAATATTTTGGTTTAAAAAGCGACTCCATGTAACAAGAGGTGCATTTTCAAATATGAGACAATCTGGTAACCAAAACCCACTGAAAATGAAAGTGAACTGAGAACACAACTCCCATTTGTGCCCCTCAATTTTTTTCCTAAAAGACAAAGAAGTCCTCTAGGGCTCTGTGGAAACCCTGTAACTTTTCTTTCAAGCCATCCCAAGAAATACAGGATAGAGCAGAAACCTGCACCTGACTTAGCTGCTGCCTTTTGCAGGGCTGGGAGCTGGAATGAGCTTCTCTGATATTGCCCTCCCTGTTCCCCACCAGGCTTCCCTGCAAACCCCTGGAAGCAGGAAGGGCAGACAAAACCATCAACACATCACCTTTAGCTCAGGGGAAAGCTGGCAGAATATGGTGTTTATTTACTCAAGTCAACTCTTGCTGAAGATGAGTTTATGGAAGGTAATGACACCATTACAGTTCTGTACAGAAAGACATTTCTAAGCTTTTTTTAAAAAAAATATAAAATCACATATGCACTTCAAACTACAGGTATAATTTTTTTCCCCCTGAATCCTCCATTGGAACTTGAATTTAAAGCACAGTTTAACTCCTCAGTATGTGAAACCTCACGGCCACATTAATCAAGAACATCTGAAGCCAGGAGAAAGAAATCACTTCCAGTTATGTTGTCAGTGTTATGTGCATAACATTCCCACAGCTGTAGATCCATTGTGCTCCGTGTTATAAATAAGAAATTGCATGGTGACAGCTAAAATTCAAAAGCGTTAATGTTTCTCTTTGCAACTCTTTTTCTATTTTTTCCTTTTTTTCCCCCCAGTCTTTTGAGGTTTCTCCCCTTTCCCTCCTGGTAGAAGTTACTTGAAGCAGCATCACCGCTTGCGGACTGACATATTTACGGTAATTAAAAAATAGTAAATGCCAAGCAAATATGACTAATGTTGCTATTTGGCAAGTGAGCCAGGGACGACCTACTGATTCTGAGCCAGGCTGTCGTGTTTGCCTCAATAAACACCTCTCCTTCTTCTGCTCAGCTCGGTTCTCCCGGCGCTCCGGGGAGAGAGGGGCTCCCAGGATGTGGCCAAGCCTCTGTCCCAGCCTCTGTCCCAGCCAGCCCTGGAGCCGCCGAGCCGAGCCGGGCCAGGCAGGGAATACAAACGAGCTGCCTTGTATCGCTCACATTCTAGGTTGTGGTCCCTCTCAACCATGAAAAACAGCTACAAATTGTTCCCAGAGCAAAACCACTTAACATCTTGGCACTTGGTTGTTTTTAACTTTGTAACAATAGGCACTGTTCACTCCTCTCAATCTCAGTTTTTTATTCTATAATAAAGCAGGAATACTGATGAAAGGCTAGTCACGGCTTCTCCCCGTGGTATCAGGGTGGTGGCATGTGATGATTCACATGGGGTGTGTTTGATCCAAGAAAGCCCAGCCTCTGCTTATTCTTCCTTTGTTCTGTCATCTAAGGTGGGAAGGCAGAGAGAGACGAGTTGAGATTTTTTTTCTTTTTACTATTATTTAGCAGTCACAGAGCAAGATACATATAAGCAAAACAACAGGGAGTGGAATTCTTTTCTTCAGCATAGAAAATTACAAGTAAGGGATGTCTTTGAAGTGGGAGATCTGTTTCCTGCAAAGTATGGACATTTTATTCTCATTTACACATTATTCTTATCCCCCGGCAGGTCTTACAGAGTATTATTTGTGCTGCTATTGTGCTGTGTAGCCCTGCAGAGGGTCAGCATTTGCACTTGGTGCTGTAGAATCACAGAACTAAAGGATGGCCCCAGCCATACAGAGTTTAAATTTAAGCCGGGAGAGAACAGATTCAGCCAGAGGGGGATGAAAAAAATCCCACCAGGATGTTGTGGGTAAGCACAATGAGCAATGGTCTTAGCACATCCAGCCTAAACCTTTGTTGGCTTTTTCACAGGGAAAAGTTTTAAGGAGGGATTTGAAGGGGAATAATTAGATAACTCTGTCTATGCCACTGAAGTGCTTCCCATAAAGAAAACACACATGCTTTTCTGAAACTGTAATGAGAAAAGCAGAGGTGACTAGCACCTGTAGCAAAAAAGGAGCTGGCCTTTGATCCTGAAGGGAGAGCAATCACACCAGGCAGGCGATGTGGGCGGGATCAGGGCTTTAAGGGAGGCTTTAAGGGAGGCTTTAAGGGAGGCCAGCAGCTTGTGCTCCATACGGGAGAGCAGAGGGAGCCGCAGGAGGGGCACCAGCACAAGGGTGACACAAGCAAAGCAACGGGCTCTGCAAATTGTTTTCACAAGGGCACTGTTGATGTTCTCAGTGGAGGAAAAACCCAAGGGCCAGACACAGAGGCTTTTTTTCCTCCAGGCTCCCATCAGTATTCAGCTATTCCTGACTGACACTTACATTGCTTTCACTGCCGGGTTATGCAGCCCCTCATCCCTTCTGCACTTCCCCCTCTGTCCTTGCACACTCACCAGGAGCATTTCATGACTAATTCCCCCTCAGAGTTTTCTCCTTACCTGATCTCTGCTGTTGCTAACAGAGTACAATTTCACTCCAAACCCTTATCAGTGCATCTACCCAGAAAGCTTGCTGGAGGGAAAGAGAAAACCTTCCTGAGACAAAAGTCTCTTTTGTAACACTGTCCTGACTGTGACTTGATGGAAGGCAGCACCTTCACCCACACGTGCTCACTTTGCTACCCACACAGGGCACTTACCTGTTCCTTGAGCTCAGCCAGCTGACTGGAAAGCTGTTTCACAAGGCTCATAGTTGACTCCAGCCTCTCCTGCAGGTTCCTGATTTCATTTTGCTCACTGTCGCCTTCATTGCTAACCAGAGACATGGCTCTCATCCGAGGGAACCAGTCCAAATTCTTCTCCTACACGGGTATTAGAAAAACAAGGCGTGTTAGTAGGGGTTTATGCAGGGCTACTAAGCTGAGACTAGAGAATGAAAGCTCAGAAGGACTTCTGCTCAGTGGATGACACACAGCAAGTGAGCTTAAGCAGTAAATTCAGAAAGTATTTCAAACGAGCAGTTTTATTCTTGGTTCTCCTTAGCTACAGAGAAGGTACCACCTGGAAAATCTGGGTTCCCCGCAGCTGCACCTGTACTGCAGTGTGGACAGTGCTGGCACATTCACCTGTGGCTCTGGCAGGCAGAAATGCCCCCACTGGGAAGACTGTTCTGGTACACCAGGAAAGCCCCAGCGCTTTGCTCTTAAGTGTATGCAGGGACACATTTCTCCTCTGTCCCTCCAGCTCGGCTGGTCTCTGTTGTTGTTAGATTTCGCCGTAGCCTAACAGCGACAGGTCTCCATCTATTCCGGCTGTCCTTACAGCAATGTCAGCAAGCCAACACCAGGAAAACAAGACAAGAGCCTTCCAGACCAGCCTCAAGCACTTCTGAAGGAGCAGAAGGACCTGAATCCAGCTGCCCACAATAGGAGGTGTGGGGTCCTGGGAACAGCTAAGGCTTCAATGTGCCATCCAGACTATGCATCTTGGATAAATGCAAGCACAACCCCATGGCCAAGGGCTAACCTGCACTGCATGGAACTGCACTGAGCTGGCTGTTTCTTTATCCATGGACTCAGGCTATGAATTCAGCCATGACAAAACCACTGTAAACAGAAGATATGAGTCAGGAAGGTGCTGCATATCTGCACGAACCTGAATTGTCTCCATGGCTCAGGGGCACAGATACTTGTGTGCAGAACTCAACAGATGGAGGAGACGGAAGGGTGCAAGACTAGGAGGAGTGGCAGCCACGTGGAGAGCAACCTGCTCTGCCCTGAGACAAAGGGAACAGAGCAGGTCCTGCAGCAGACAGCGCGTTACCTGCACGCACCTCTGCCCTGTGCCTCGCAGGGAGCGGGAGGATGTGGCTGGGCCACGTGCACTTGATAACTTGAGAAGCAGAATGAGTGTGTTTCCTCCAGTCCCCGGAGCTGTGAATGGCCCCACACAAATAGCACTGTGTTGGGAGGAATGGAAAGGAGCTCTTTCCAGAAGTCCACCTAAAAGACACCTGGAAGGCAGGAGCTCTGCTACTTATTTTGTTCAGGTATTTGGTAAAGTTTTAAGTTCATCAAACTGATCATAGTCTAAGACTTTGCCTCTATTTTTCCTGTGAAAATAGAGAAGGCAGTGATGATTCTGCAGCATTTACGGCTGGGCAGCCCAGGGCAGATGTGTCTGAGCAGGGTCCAGGAGGGCTGGTCTGGCAGAGGTGCCAGCCTGGGATACACCAAGGCTTTATCATGCTTCCAGGAGATTTCCTTTCACCTCTGTAGTGCTGTGCCCTGATCACCAAACCCTCCCCTCCTACAGCAGCATGATTTAGAAACAACCAAGCTTAGCCTGTGTGAGCACGGCAGCACTAGAAGTATTCATGTTTGTCCACTCCTTGTGTTAGCCCAGTCCCTTCTGTTACTCTGGATAAGAGTAAATGCAAAGCTGTATGAATTTTAGCTTTTTTTCTTCTTTTTAACTCAAAATTTCCAATGAGTTTTTGTCTAGCTGTGCAGCCCCTGGTGCTGCCACTAAACCAACAGAGCTGCCCTGGGAGCAGGAGCGTGTCCCCGGGTTGCGTCTCCAGCCCCGGGCTGGCGGCCGTGGGCGCCGGTGGAACGAGGCCTCTTTGCTCGCCGCTCACTCCTCGAGCCTCGTGATCTCATTATGACAATTTACTGTGGTTACACATGATGCCATTTTCAATGGGTCATAACTCATTCAAATCAAAACCTGTTTTCACCAGCTCTGCTGGTGAGCTCGGGAGCAGCGCACGTGACCCTCCCTGTGGATATCCCCAGCTGACACGCGGAGCGGGAGGCTCCTGTTTCTGCCACATGCGGTCCTGCTTACAAGACCAGCATTCATCTTCCACCAGTACACGCCGATATTTATTTTAAATTTGTTTTGGCTAGGATGTAGCAGAGCATTCATCACGTGCCTGGTGTCGAGCACAGGTGTACTCATTTATACTAAGCTTAGTTTGTGCGCAGTGCCTTTCTGGATTGATGCCTTTTTCTTTCTTTTTTTTATTTTTTCTTTCTTTTTTTTTTTTTTTTTTTTTTTTTTTTTTTTTTGTATAATG
Organism: Tichodroma muraria; assembly: GCA_013390105.1. Lineage (NCBI taxonomy): Eukaryota > Metazoa > Chordata > Aves > Passeriformes > Sittidae > Tichodroma > Tichodroma muraria. The sequence goes on along the minus strand of WAAG01048210.1, from coordinate 58,830 downwards.
TTTGCCAGCAAATTTGTCTGCCACTACAGGCACAGAACTTTAATTCATGGCAGCTACAGTGAACAGAGCTGCACTTGTACCTGAATGTTTCCTGGAAAGCTCTGGTATCTGCACTCATTACAGCTCCTCCTGCTTGAAGCACCTGAAGACACCAAATGCAAGGCCATAGGAGCCAGCGGAGGGAACAGGAGCCCTTTTCAAGCCTCACAACACCACCAAAGTTCCTAAAGCCAGGCTGCACAGGGAGAGCAAATCTGAGACTCCATCATTGTGGCTCCTCTGTTTGCTAAGTACTGCTGCCAGGATTGTGAAATGCATTTTGCTAGTTTCGTTTTTTCCATCTGCCACTCCCTCACTCCTCCAGGACACAAGGCAGAGACCTCCAGCTGCTTTGGAAAGATTTTTGTGGACTGACCCTGCACCACACTGCAGCATCCAGAGGAATCTGTGCAGATGCCAGACACCCTGGCTCTCCTGAGGCTCCCAGTGTCACCTGCCCCCCTCCTCCTCCTCAGCATGACATTACACTGCCTGGAGAGAGGGGTGGCCAGGAGCAGCTGGAGACAGGGATGGAACAGGCAGCAAGCACCTCACCCACTGCCCCAGGCAGCTGTGGAGCACAGGGAGCAGATGTGGCTCTTCAGCTGGAACCACCCTGCACCACGTGCCAGCTCATCTCAGCCACCTCAGGCATCAGGCTGGTGTGACTCTGATGGAGGCACAGGACTCCAGCGACAGACTCCACTCATTCACACGTGCCCAGTTTTGCCTTCCTAGAAATGCTGTGGTAATTTCTTCCAGGAAAGAAACCCAGGTGGGCTTTAGCTACAGATCAGGAAAATCCAGGCTTTGTTTTCCCCAAAGTATTGTGGAGGATCAAGCAAGGACTTGATCCAAGTTCTAAGAGAAGCTGATGGTTTGCATGGTCTGGGGACCTCACAAAAAGATGCTGCTGACTTTTGTAGGTGGCAGAGAGGCAACAGGTCAAACACCTGCCCACAGGTCCACGTGGAGTCCCAAGAGCTGTGTTAGGCACAGGCCTCTTGCTTCTCAGCTGCAATACACAGCTAATGAAATCAGTCCAGCTGTGTATTTTTGTCATGCAAAGGATCAGAAAGATTCAAAATTCAGTAGGAGACACATTATAGCCTGCCAAGCTGTCTTTAGGTTAAAAATACTTACCTAGCTGTCACTGATAGTTCCTTTATAGTGCACACAGCAGGTACTTTCCCTTGCTGAACCACAGTCAATATGATCTTACTTTTTCATTGCATTATGAACTGCAGAACTTTATTAAAGGGCAGCATGAAAATTAGCTTTGGCAGACAGTTCTGTTTGCTGAGTCTCTACCACAAACAAACAGCAGTTGGTGCTGAGGACAACAAACTTTTGATCACAAACCTGCCAGGATCCAGAAGACAAGTTGGACAAGGCTCCTTGGCCAAAAATTTCAGTGTTCATTGGGGGACACGCACTCTCGTGACTGCTCAGCAATGCGAAAGCTATTTTTACTTCAAAGTAATTGCTTGCCAATTAACTGGAGGTCGTTAACATGTTTGTACAAACCCAAACATTTGTTCTGGGACTTAAATGTTCATGGGCTCTGTCCAGGGTTCACCTTGACCAACATCCTCAAACTGTAACATGCAGGAGCACTCCTGGGGGTGTGCAGGATGTTATCTGTCGTGCCTTACCTATTACTCTTGGAAAACCAACCATTTTGCCCAGGATAGCGTTCACTCAGAAATTTGAACCCTGCCTGGAGCCAAGAGGCAATTTGGAGGAGGAAGGCAGGCAGGCTGCTGGCAGGGAGCAGGGCAAACCTCTGCAAACAGCTGTCACGGGACTCAGTCAACAGCCACCAGGTTAGCCTGAGGTGACACAGCTCGAGCATTAATGAGCTCACAGAGGGTGAGCTATGCGGACGGGGCGCTTTTAAATGAAGCAGCTGCCTGGACAAATAATTAATTGTGAAAATGTACCGAAATCTTCTTTCTAAACAACCACAGTTTAAGGTAGTATGTTGTTAGTTGTTATTGTTATTTCATTCTTGCACAGGACGGCAGCAATTCACAGCCCACCTACGGATCACAGCATTTTCCTGCTCCACACTCTTCCTGCAAGCGTAACTTGTGCCTCGCAGGATCCATATTTAAGCAGACATCTGTGTCCAGGGCACAGCGTCAGCCAGACAGGAAAGCTGCAGGGACAGAAAGGAGCTGCAGCCTCCTCTCCGCCAGTTCAGCTGGGGGAAAGGAAAAAAAAAGGGAAAAAAGGCAGGTGGGGTGAGCCAAAAGGCTGCGGGCCAGAGCGACTGCACACGAGCAGAGCAGACACTTGGTGTGGTGATCCAGCGAGCTCGCTGCCTCCCCCTCGGCTGGCAGGGCTCCAGCCACAGGCACAGCTCCCCCAGGCCAGACCTCTGTGCAAGTGCTCTGGGGGCACGTACTCGAGGTGCCCACGGCGAGGGCACATGTCTGAGAAATCACAGGGCTTAGAGGATCTGCTCCTTGCGTTCCCTGGAAAACCTCAAACCCTCCGTCTCGGAGAGGCAGGCTCAGAGCAAAAGTCTGCGTCTGCCTCCTGCAGTTTTCTGTGCTACTCTCTCCTTCCCTTCTGTGGGCTTTCCAGGGGGATGGCAGGATGTGGGATAAGTTCTCCCTTTGGTAAAATATTGCCCTTTTTCTGACTTTGCTGGCTCCATTTAAGCATGGATGGAGGAAAGACTGAAGAAATCTGTTTAGAGTTTCTATACTTTGTACGAAGCCTCTCTTGAGCCATCCCTGTCCTGTTGGCACAGCCAACTGGCTTCAATCAAGCTCTCACGCTGAGCTGAATCCATGCCTTTGGAGTAATTGGCAGAGGGATGTTTCTTTAGGAGGTGCTGGTTTCACAGGCTAGCAGCAAGATGGATCAGCTGCAACCAGCAGGAAAGACTGGGCTGAGCCTTTAAAAAATAGATTACTAGATAACAGTGAGAGAAAATAGGTCAAAGAGTAGGACAAGGGGGATGAAGTAGAGGAGCAAAGGCAGCCTAATGCATACTTTCAGCCGGTGCCAGTGCCACGGGCTGCGAGTGCCACGCCGCCGTCAGCTGTGCCAGACTCATTTCTCCAGCACGCTCTAAATGCAGTGACTCTCAGCCCTCTCCACCCCGTGACCCCCTGTTGCAACATGAAAACAAGTCCTTTCAGGACTTCCCTCCTATCTGTTTACCAGGAAAAGTGGTGATTACTGCTCATGACTCCTCCTGGGCTGTGACCTGCCCTGCTGCATGCACCAGGGCAGGGAAGTAGCCTCTGTGTCCCCCAGCCCACAGTTCTGCAAGGATCCTTCTCTCCTCGGTGACTCAGCGAGGCTGTCATCAGGAGGGCTGTGCCCTAACAGCAAGGCTGAGAAAACAGGGGTTCTGGAAGCTGTCTTGCTCCTCAGCTAGATGGTGGCTGAAGGGTGCACAAGAGGAGCGTGGACATCAATTGCTGGGAAGGTTTCTGCTGTGTTTGTGCTTCATGTGCTGTGCTGGGCTGTCCTGGAACACACCTTTGTGGGCAGGCAGCAACCACAGCAGCAGCCCCCAGAAAAAGCTCCTACAGCTTTAGGAAGACTGAGCTTCTTTAGAGAGACTGTAGCCCCACAAGTGCCCCTTTGGGGTGGTAAAATTCTGCTGCACTGGTGCTGAGGAGAGACCCTGCTGGTGACCCCATGGCCTCCAGGGCTGAGGAGTGGCACTGCCAGTCCTCTGTGCCCTCAGCACGAGGGCAAACAAACTGGGCATCACTGCTCTCCAGCAGGCAGCCTCTGCCCTTTCAGGCATGAGAACGAACAGTTCGCTCCCCTTTTCTGGGCCAGCACCTTGAATAAATATTTCAGCACTGGGCACAAAGAGATCTATTTACTGAGAACTATTCTGTATGTCTGAAATGCAAATAAACCCATCCATTCCCTTCCCAAATGTGCTGCCCATATAAGCAGAGAGGGATCAGTCCAAATGACCTTTTGAAAGCTATTATTTTTTTTGTCTAGGGACAGAATCTGGTCCTAAAAGTCCGGAATTATGTAGCTCCTATAGCCACCTTAAAAAGGGATTTTCAAGATTTAAGCTATCGTCTGCTTTAGATGACACAGGGCAATAACTACTTTGTGATTTAATCACAGACAATAATAATTTGGTTCAGTGCATGATTCAGCTAATCCACAATTTGATAAACGTTCATCCTAAACTACAAACCCAAATAGCTTTCTGCAAATCCTGTTTGACACTTTAATGTTAAGACTGTATTTGATAAGCAATCTGTGCTGTACAAGAATATAGGGAGGGAAATTAAGAATTGTTATGCATCTATATGCATCCAGAACAGTAATTCAAAGAAAATAAAAATAAACCTTGGCAAATACAGATAAATCTTTATGCAACAAGAAAACTAATAGGTTTGGCTGGGTCTATACTGAATTGATACATGCTCCAGCTCCCACAGCTCACAGAAAAATAGAAAAACCTGTTACCCCCTGAAAGAAGGCTGAAACCACAACACAGACCCACTGTCTGCTTTAGAAGTGTCATTGATGCATTTACTTTCATTTTAACTTGGCTGAATGTTTTCGAGGGCTGCAACAGAATCTATCACCGTAATTCTGAGTAATTGTGAGTTCTTCAAGACTGATATCCAGGCCAGGCAGTTATAAGTGTCTCAGTGATTCTGTATCAGCATTCCCACTTATGAGACTCCCGCAAAAATTATGGTGAGGAATGATAATAAACCCCAAATGGCAAAGAATTTTTTCTGACGCTCTATGGGGCAACTTTGACACTCAAATTGAAGCTCTGTAAAGGACAAGCACCACAGTATTTCTGCTTATCAAACACACCTTAGGGACTTTGCATTTACCTCCAGGAGATGGAAACGATCACAAAAGTAATTTTTTCCCTAAGTTTGAATGTGCTCTCACACTGCTGTTGTGGGCGAGCCACGTGCCAACGGCAGGTTTGTGAGTCACAGCGTGTCCCTAGGGAGGAAAAGGCCACCCTGACCTGGGCTGCAGCAGCCAGAGAGCAGCCACACGGGGAGGGATCCCACTTCAGCAACTCTGCCCTGCAAAGTGGAAAGCAGAAACCAAACTAAGCAGCTTTGTCTCTGAGATGGCACATTCCAGCCACTGTCCAGGTGGAACCCAGGGATCTGCAGGTGTGCAGGGACCACAGGGGACTCATGGGAGAGCCAGGGCACAGCTCCTGTGTGCTTGGAGAGCCTCAGCTTGTGCCCTACCCCAGCACTGCTCTCCTTGAAGACACATTTGCTTCTGGTGTCATCCCTTCCCCATGGCATATTTCTGAGCTGTTGCTTTCTTCTGCTGTATCAGTTGCTCTCTGCCACCTTATCTCTCTCATAACCCTGATAATTGATATTGTCCTCTGCAAATCTTCAAGAATCCCAACAATACCATCAAAAGCTAGGATTTGGTGCATAATACTTGCGCCCTTAAAATAGATACAATTATAGATTTGTGTAAAACATGAGTTTATTTTTTCCACATTCCTATGTTTTCATGTTGTTAGTGGTTACGAGACATACTTTAGGAAAAACACTTCAGATTATTCATTTAAAATAATTAAATTATTTCTGATATAATCCCTGGATCTTGTGCACAACGAAACATCTGGTACAGAGGTTAGAAAATAAGTGTTCTTGGCTTTTTTTTTCTTCTTTTGTTAAACAGATGTTGTTGATACAAAACACAGAACTGTAAATCACAGCCTGCATGTGGACACAGACTGTCACTACCGAGCAGAAATTTACTGTGGCTAGATAGAGGTTTGAAACAGCAATGAATCACTGGCTTACTAACTTTGTTCACGTGGGTATGGTTTCAATATTCTGACATTAAGCGCACATGTCCTTAAAGAAGGGACCTTGTACTGGCAGCCCGGGAGGCTCTGGTTCAGTTCCAGCTGTCTCAGTGTGGGAAGCTCAGCAGAATGCCAGGGCAGCCTGTGTGCAGGGGACGGGCAGGTCTCTGTCTGTGCCCTCCCAGCTGGGGTGTCCCCGGGGTTCTGCTGTGGAACCCCACAGGCTCGGCTCCCCCAGCGCCACCCGAGGCAGCCCTGGCACAGCAGAGGGGCTGAGCTGCCCGTGCAGCCCCAGCTCCTCCACCAAAATGCCTCCAACTCTAACCTGTTCCTTCCTCTGCTTCCCCGGCTGCTCCCCTCAGCATTTCAGTGAACTCATCCTCGCTTTGCGGGCCGGGACCCCGCCGAGCCCCCGTTGGCTTTGTTTAGAGTGACCGGAATTCCGATGCCTCCCGAGCCCCTTGCCTTTCCCACTCCCACACTGCCTGAAGCCCCATCTTCTCCCATTCCTCTTTTAATATTGATTTTCCTTCACAAAACATGCTAGGCAGCACACTCCAGACAAAAGCCAGCAGCATGAATCCCACCGCAATATAAACGACTGCGGTACCAGGCCACAGAGGATGCCTCCTCCTTAGACACATATGTACTATCCAGGTGCTAAGGACACCACACGTTTGGACCTGCTTTTGTCAATGTGCCTGCTGGTTTGATCCAGTGAATCAGGGTCTAACTCCATGGTAAACTCCAAGCCATGACCTCTGCTTCCTAGCTTTTGAAGCACAGGATTCAGGAGCGTATTTGTTGAAATTTATGTTTTGGGATTTTTTCACATTTAGCTTTAATTCTCTGGTCCTGTCACCTTGTATTTTGCAAGTACTGTCCATTTCCTGGCGTTAGCTTCAATTTGGTGTAACAGAATCTTTGGGAAATACAAAGACTCAGCTGGAGACTCGTTTTTCAGAGGCTCAGGACTTGACCTTGTTCTCAGCTTTACACAGGCAGAGCTCCGCTGATGGCAGTGCAATTGTTCTGGTTTAGGATACTGCCAGAGCAGAGGCATTTTGAGTCCTGATCTGAATGTCCCTGCTTCGGGCCCATTTTCACTCTGATGTATTTTGCACATGAGGCAGGATGAAAGGACAACTGAAACAACACTTTCTTTGAAAATTAGTAAAAATTATTGACTATCACCACACAGAACAGATTTTTAAGCAATTATACAATCATGCAGATACCTTACACATGCACAAAATCATGGAATCATTAAGGTTGGAAAAGACCTGGAAGATCATAAATGCACATACCTGAGTACCACTCAGAGGGGAGGATTAAGATCTAAGTTTCTCTACAAAGCATCTCTTGACAAAACAACAAGTAATGGCCACCTGCAGTCCTATGGGCTTGAACACTATCAACCTACTCTCTGCCCCCCTGCTCTCCTCAAATGCTTGCCTGTGGCTTCCTCTGCACAACAAGAACAACTCCTTGCCCATGCATGCACGATGGCCAAGGATTGGCCCCATGGCAGGTCTGGCTGCAGCACACAAGGTGCCACCTATCCACTTGGATGGAAGCACAAAGCACTTTTACTCCCTTCAGGAAATAGGTGGGAAAGAGCAAAACTGGGCCCTCTACTCATTCAGGTTTGTGTCTACTGTGGGTTGTTTTCAAGGCTGCAGGCATAGATGAATAAAAGAAAAAAACACCATGGTGCTGCATGACCCTTTATCTGCCTATACTACATTTTCATTTAGTGCTTTTGCTAGGAAGTATTAAAACAGATCCTCTGTACAGATCTGCTTTTTATTTTCTTTTTTTTTCAGTCCAGCATTTTAAATGGTTTGCTGTGTTCAGTTAAACTGAATTTTTGTTTGAGAACAAGCAGATGATTGGCTTCACAGGCCCAGATTTAGGGTTTTCCTTCAGCATCACCCAGCAAAATGAAAAACAGAAACAAAACATTTTAATCACATGTGTGTAAAATACACAGGGTTCATTAAACATAATTTAAAGCTGCCTGTTTGTTTTGGAGGCTCTTTAGAGTTCCTACTACCCCAAACTCACAGAAGTGTAATGTGATTCTTGATCTATTGAATTTTGGAGGATGGCTGTAGTGGGTTCCATTATATATAAATTGGATGCAGCCACTTTACAATCTTCGATATATACTTTTATCTCAAAATGCCCTGTGAGGCAATTGTATAAAGTACTTTATCAGGGATTGTTGTTGGTAATATTGAAAGAATTCATGATGTAAAAAATACATCAATGCCATTTAAATTGAACAAAATGGTTCCCATTTTTTTTCTTGTAGAGCATTTTTAACCATCTTCTCAACAAGTTTGTTCAATAAATACTGTACGAAACAAACATTTTGCACTTTGTCCCACAGATGCAATTTGCCAACCTGATTGATTTCTTTCTCTACAACTAATCTGATTTCCTTAGGCTATACATCTTTGCTTTTATTAAAGATGATGCAATCTTAGCTTTTTATCATACACACATCCACCACACAAACAAGAGAGAAGATTCTGCAAAGCAGCCTTGCAACCAAATAGAAAAGCCTGACACAAATCTCATAAAGCTGATCCCAAAAGATAAATGGCACAATGAGACCAAAGTTACACAGATTCAGGAGCTTATCCATGCAGAGTAACACAGGCCAGTGGATTTTCCCTCCCGTGATAGATTCAGCAAACAAGTAACTTCATCATATCTGTAGCACCTTGTAAATCAAGCTCACACCAATGTTGCACCAAATCCCCCCAAATCTTGCTGCCTCTGCACTGTGAGAGGTCAGAAGCAGAACTGCAGTTTTTGTAGCCTTTTCCTGGTTTGCATCTTGCAGAATCTCACTGCTATGTTTTGAGTCCCAACAACTTCAGGTCTATTTACTTTTAAATGGAGTTCCTGGTAAGGCAGCAAATTCATCTCTCTGTTCTTTTACCGACTGCCCTCGTGTCTCCGGGGAACCCCACAGTCCTTCCCTTCCTCAGCATCTGCAGTTATCTGCCTTGGCTGTAGACAATTTTTCACTCTTTTTCCCATTCAAGCAGCCAGAGGCTTAGTACCACTGTAATACAAAGCGCAATAATTGTTTTCAAATGTTGCAATAATATTCTCAAACAGCACTGAAGTGTTTTGTGTCTGTTGCCTCTCCCATCGAGCAAAATAAAATTAATTCAGTTGACATGTTTCAGGATCTGCTCATCACATTGTTCCTCTGGGGTTCAACTTCTTATCACTAGCCGTGATCCCAGTTAAGGTCCAGCTTTCACTGGCAAAGCCCTGTGCAGCCAGTCCCAGGAGAATCAGGGCTCTGTCACTGCCAGGATTTTAAGTGCAACAGTAGGTGCCTATCCAGTGCCTTGGAGAGCCTTTCCATCACTTGGAATCACAGACTAAAGGTCTGCCCACACACAGATCCATCTCAAGCCACATGCTTCTTTAACAAAGGGATAAAAGATGGCTTTTGCAGGCTGCCTGGAAAGTTAACAGCTCCAGCCTCTGGCAGGTCGAGGCGAGATTGGATTCCAGCAGGGAACTGCAGCCCGTGTCCTGCCAGCAGCGCTGCTCGGCTCGAGGGCGCTCCAGCTGGAACACCTCCACTCCCTGTTCCTGGGGATGTGCAAGTTTCAAGGAACACAGCCTTGTGTCCAGACCCCTCCTCGAGATTTTAAGGCCAGCAGCAAGCAAACAAACAGGAACCCAAGTCGGCTCATTTATTTTAATTTGCAAATTGAACAAGTAGAAGTTGGAAGGAGGACAAGGAGGCTGTGACTACACTGTATTATCAAGGCAGAACCCATCTTCGTAGCAAAATCTTTGAAGCCTAAACAGACAGGTGGCCAAATCTTGAGAATACAGAGGAAACCAAGCTAAGCTTACAAGTGAGCCACAATATCACAGGGGCCAAAAAGACTAGGTCTGGGTAGCATCAAACTGCTGATTCTGGATCTCGGGGTGAAAAATCCCCAAATATCAATGAATACACTTTTGAGGAATTTTAGGCTCTGCTCTGTAACTTGAAATTACATCACAGCTTTGTACACAGAAGTGATTTCAAAAGAAAGAGGGCAATGGACAGGATTGTGTTGGTGCTTTAGAAGTTAACAAGAATGTGAGGGGCTGAGCAAAGACAAGGGTTCTGTGTCATGGTCATTCCCTCCCCGAGTCAGCTGGGGGACAAAGGTCATCACCATCCCCTGAGTGCACACAGCAAACCTGCCTGTGCTGCAGCACCTGCCCTGGATACCAAGCTTTCTCCTGCTCCAGCTAATGACATCATTTCTAAGGAGGCAGGATCAGATCCACAGCTTCCTGTTCAAGCAGCAGCAGGATAATTAATTTTGCCTGTCTGGAAAGGAGGTGTATGAAGATAAACCCACTGGAACCTCAAGCTTTTACGAGGAGGTACCAAATGAAGCCCACCTTTCCTCTTATTTACCCATGTCTCATGTATCACTGAGCCAAGCAGGCCAACTAAATTATTTGTGGCAGACCAAAGAGCCCATTGCTGGAAGATGCAGAACCCTTCAAGTAGAAAAGAAGATGCTCAGCTCTCTTGAAGAATAGGAGCTTTGTGCAAAGATGCAAAGTCCTCACATGATGCTAACTTTTCATGCTTTGAGAAACACAAATGAGCAAGAAAGCAGCTAATTAGGCACGTTACTGTGATTGCTTATTTTATGAAGTAGAGAGGGAGGTGTTCAGCACTTTAATGAGATAATAGCACAGAGGCAAAATTGTACAGAGATGCAAAAATAGCAATGGTCTTCCCACAGAAATGAAAATTATTTTTGAGCAACAAGAAAAGCAACAATAGAAAAATAATTCAATACCTAGCAGCAGAAAGAAGAGTGCCTCAATTTATTCTGTACATGAATAACACTCGGATATCTGAGGGTAGATGGACCTCCCCTCATATACCCAAGCAGAGGCTGGACCTGTGTAAAGCCCAGTTTCAGCTCTATTTTAGTGACCATGTCACTCAATCATGATCAACTCTGAGCTCCTCTGTGGGTTTGGGGCAGGCCTTGGTGCAGAAAAAAGACTCTCTGGGACCTGGTGCACCTAATCTAAAGCCCTGGACTCCCCACAGGGCCCATGTCCACACGGAAGGACACAGAGAGCTGCGTTCTCACTCACTCTCCTATTTAGAGCACAACAACAACAACAACAACAAAAAAAAGGGAGATGTAAATCATCTATCTAAGCGTATTTCTTTAATTGCTTATTTTATGAAAACCCAACTGCAGACAAAACCAACACTGCATTTCCTAGGAAATGAGCCTTTCTCAGAGACCTCAGATCTTATTTAGCAGCAGGCTTTTGTGCTCTTGGTGTTACTGCCATGGTAAGTAATTACTCATAACGTGACATGCATTGTATCAGACTTTTAAAAGTAATTAAGAAAAAGTTGCCTTGCTTAATGATATGTACATACATCTCATCCTTGCAAGTTTGGCTTTGATAACATCTGCTAGTTTTTGGAGCAAAGCCAGTCTTAAAAAGTAAAATAACCCAGCCCTAACAATGGGAGCATTATTAGCTTCCCAAGAGCTATAAACTCCATGCCCTACTCCAGCACATTTGTGTGCACAAGTCTTGTAAGGATTTTCGAGCCTGTGAGTTGCCAGATCAGAAGGTTCATGCTGAACTAGAGTTTATGATAATGAAGAAGCCTCAAAAATACAATTTATTTATAGTGAGCCAGTTCAGGAGCTGCAGCTCACCACCCCTGGCCGATTCAGCTGCAGCAGCTGAAGGGGTCACTCGGATCAGCTGGTGCCCTTTCTCCCTGCTGGTATTATCCCACCTAAACAGAGGCAGAAGAACAAGTGCCAAGTGCAGTGTCCTCTCCTCAACCAGTGCAGTTCAGACTGGTGCGACTTCCGTGGCCATCAATTTTCACATTAGTACTCTGGGCTGTGAACTGCAGCAGCTCAGGAGTGAACAAACACGTCCCTGGTCCTCCCCCCTCTGCTCTTGCAGCAGCAGAAGGGTCTGGTGGACATCTGCAGGAGGAAACTTCTGAACTGTCTGGGATGAATCACCAGAGTGCATGTGAAAAGCACACGGAGTGTCTTCCTGAGATCCCAAGTGCCCATTCTGCAGCATTCACGTAACCTTGGATTGACATTTCTCTGCTTTAGGTCATTATCTCTACCCATATGGTGTTTTGTGATCCTTGGATGTAATAAGAATATCTACAGAACTAGCAGAGAAAACTTCTACCTCCAAAATTCAAAAGGGTGATGGGTAACAGAATAGAAGAATTTTGGATGTCAGAACTTTTTTTCTTCCTTCTCCAAAGAAGCTTTATTTTAAGAGCAGAGGTCAACAGCCCTCTTAGTACATATAATTTTATTACATTCTTTGACAAAAATTGACAGCAGTAAAGAACAGCTTGTTCCACAAACCCCCATGCTATCAGCATGCCCTTCTCCTTTCTGTACAGCACTTTTTCACTGTCTCCACCCCTCCTGCCTGAATTTCCCTTGGAGCTGTCTCCCCCTAGAAGCTCCACGTGGTCTGCTCAGGGATGGCCACTGACTCTGTCAGACATCAGGGGAGCACACCAGGGTCTGGCATCGGTGAAATGCCTTTTGCTCACGGAATAACCCTGGAGCAACCTCTCCCAAGGTGTGAGGGATGGGCAGGCAGCCTCCTGACCCACACCTGTTGGGCTCCGCAGGCGCCCTTGGCTCACACCTCGGCTGTTTTGACAGTCGGCTACGTCTGCTGGGGTTGGCCAAGAGGAAAAAAAGCCCCTCTGCAGGGCGTGCCAGGGGCCGTACGCGAGCAGGCCCAGGAGGGAGCTCGTCCCCTCGCCCCGCTCCTGTACCAGGGGGGGCACAGCCTCACGGAGCAACTCTGGCCACGACCTGACCGCCGGGAGCGGCCAGGAGCTGCCGCGGCTCACATCACACCTCCCCTCCCGAGGTGGGAACACGGACAAAGGCAGAGCAGCGAGGCAGGAGAGAGCAGGGTGCCGAGGGAAAAGGGCTGGCGCTGCCCAGCACACAGCATGGGCAGAATGACAACTATTGTGAGGCTTCTCAATGGCTCATTTGGCATTATTCCCAGAGCTGCTTTTCAATCTAACACCCACTTCTGGGTATCTAATAGAAAAAGAAGGCAAAACCATGAGGCTGGAGGTAGGAAGAACAGAAACAACAGCACCAGCTCAAAGGAGCACTAAATTCAGCTGAATTTTCAAAACTTCAGTATTTAAAAACAGCAAATAAAACAATGAGAACGTTTCAAAAGGGGAATGTATTTTTCCTCGTGACATGGCTAAATACTTCTTTTATTTAATAATTTAAAAGAAAAATAATAATAAAAAAAAGTTGACACCTTCAAAATATTTAAAATAAAACAATTAAAATGTTTTGTCACGTGGCCAATGACAGGTCATTGCTGTGCCGCAGAAGTGCTTTTAAAAGAACTGAATCAGAAGACAATTGTTCAGAATTTCAGGCTGGTGTTGCTCAACCTGTCTCTACTGCTTTCTCCCTGCCACACTGATGGGAATAAAAGGTTCATGGTCCCAATGACCATAATGGAGAAAAGAACCTGTAATTTCCCAGCAAAGATTGCCTTGCTTTAGAGAGATGGTCCAATTCACCTTTACTCTTAGGAGCATAGGCTGGTTTTAAAGCATTTTTCAGCTGACTGAGGAGTTACATAATTGCACAATTACATCCAATTACATAACTAGGGTAAATAAGTAATAATATAATTAGGTGCTGTAATTATGTAGTTATGACAGGTAGCACAAATGCTGATAAAAGCCATTACGAAACTTGCTAAGAACTGTGGACAGAGCATGTGAGAATGAAACTTTCAGAGCTTCGCTTGCTAAAGTCTTTCATTCTTCCAGTGGGCAAAATAATCAATTTAATTGCTAAGCCAATAGCCTTTTACTTTTGCAAACGAATGGAGGTACAAATCATAGGCTAATTGATATCTCTGTTGAGCTGCAAAATATTCAGTAACTAATCATGTCCTTTTATCTTAACCTCTGTATATCTATTTACAGCTACAAAGGCTTGGGTGAAATATGTGTGTACAAATTACACTTCTGAAAAGCAAAGTATAAAAGTTTGGACATTAACCTTCATTGTTCCAGTTATCATGTTAAACTGTCTCCTCTGACAAATGGACACATGGAACATTCAAAGACTGCAGTATGGATGTAATGCAAGTTACGTGCATCTCTGGGTTTGCTGGGGATGGTGTTTCTGGTCAAATGGGTCAGATAAACAGGGTTTTTTCTACAGGAATGAAAATTCAATAGGGGAATCATTCATGCAGGTTCTCAGTGCAAACACAAGGCATGCAGCCAGCTTTTCAAAGTTTCTGTCTCTTCGGATATTGCATAATACCTGTCTGACTTCATAAAAGAGGCCTGGAGAGCAAACAAATAATAAAACCTACTGCCCTGCTTTAATGTTCATTAATATTTCACCCAATAACTGATAAAAGATAGTGTGCAAGAAGAAAGGGCAGCGCTGGAAGAGCTGAAGTGCTTTATTCCCACCAACATCGACATAAAGCTTGAGGTGTATAAACTGCGTGTTGCTTTAGAATACATTTTATGCTTGATGCTTTTTTCTAAAAAGAAAAAAAAACAGAAAAATGAATACCTTTCTTTATGAAAGCTGGATAGCTCCTGACTATTTCAATCACTGCTCCAAGCAGTATGCTAAGCACTGAAGCAAACACAGAGCTTCTGGGAAAATCAAAATCACAGGGAACATCAGGAGTTTGCAGAGACAATGTCCACAGTCCAGAGCAAGAAAGCAAAAGAAGTGTTCTACCCCAAGGTCTTCTGAGGCCAGAGACATGCAAGATAATGGGAATACCTTGAAGCAAACCACCCCTGGAACAGAAATACAAGTGAACTTGGAAACCTGCAGGAATCTTGCATTTGAGTGAGGGGTGTACAACATCACCCACATGTTTCTTTCCCCTTCTTGAGCTGGAGAACTGGAGAGGTGAACTATGATGTGTAAATAACTCCCATCCATTTTGGCATCCAGCCTTTCAAATCACATTCCAAAACAAGGAAACCACAGTAATTCTGGTTTTTTATATGTTGTGCTATCAGCAAGCCTTCAAACCAGATGCTTTGTTGTTTGCTGGACAAATGATACATAGAAAAGACTGACAGTCACAAAGTAGACATATTTTTCACAATTTAGTCATATTTTTGGCCTCTGACAAAGCCGGGCAATAGAGAAAAGAACTATCAGAAATTGTAGATGCTTTTCCTGGTGCTTAGTTAATACTGATCATTATTCCAATGTTACTTTTTCCAATACTTTGCAAGACAGGAGTAGGCAAATGCAAATATTAATTGGTTCCTCACTGCAGTTGTAGGGATAGCGAGGATGATACTTGGAGGCAAACTACTTTCTATTAAAGTTACTGCAGCATACCCCAAAATTTTGACCTATGTGTATTGAAGGACCTGAAGACTGAATTTGGGTAGGAGTTCTTCTTAAGTGATCTGGTTGTGACAATACAGAATTCCATTAAATTCTACAGAATCCGTTAAAGCTACAGAAGCTGGTGTTCCTGATCATAACAAAAACTAATAGAATGAAGAGAGTTCTTCCAGGAGAATGATTCACAGAGTTTTTTCAGCCATATTCTGTATAGTATGAAATATAAATTCCACCATGTCCTTTTCAAAGAGGTCCTGAGACCGCCCTGCTATCCCAACCACCCGTATCTATAATTTCCTTCAATCCCATACACACCTAACAAGCCTTTTTCAGCAATGAGTCAATTCCAGTGGCAAGTCCCTTGTGAAAGGTCAATTTCAAGTCTCTTTTCTGCCAGATCCTAACCAGGATGTGCTGTCCTATCCAGGAACTGGTCACCTCTCCCAGCATCACAAGGATGGTCACACAGCTTTCAGGCTGTCACAGATTCTTAATCAGCTTCTCTGTCTTCACAACAAAAGCCATACTCAGGCTTAATTAGTGCATGGAATGTAGTGCATCTCACGTGCCTGTGGTGTAATTCATTACTATCAGGCTGTGTTTGGGACACACCAAACACATTTGCTACAGCAGCTCATAAGTCTGACAGCTGCAAAACTGCCTCTGCGAGTTTTCCTTTTGACTCTTCCTTTGGTCCTAAGCAAAGCTGTATCTCTAAATCTCTTCTTCCAGTCAAATATCATACTACATTCCTCCAGTCAGATTATTTTCTTTAACTTCTTAGTATTCCTTGTAGCATGTGGTATACAGTAAATTCTCTAGCTCCAACTGAAAGTGTCCCTTTTTTGTCATTTAAGAAGTTCCAACTGCTTTTGCTATGCAGCACATCTTCCTTGGATTTCATACTAGGAATTTAAACTACACAATGACACAACTACTAATCCCATACCAGACACTTGTAGCTTGTTCAAACATTTGTATGTTTTTTTTTCTCCCACTCTATCATTTATATTTTCATTCCAAGTGAGCTTTACATTTCTAGGTTCATAGGTACCTCTCCATCATCTAAAATAACCTTTATATATACACATGGAAAACGAGAATTTAATAATCCCAAGATCTGGATTACTGCTAACCACTTAAACAACCAGCATTCTGCCACAGAGGAACAGGGCTTTGATAAGTGAGTTCAGTGCTTGAGGTCATGAGAGTTTTTGGTGCTTTTCTGTTAGTATTTTAGATATTCAAAGAGGAGTTCCAGCCATTAAGGCTGAAGTAAAATACATTAATGAATTACACATCAGAAAAGTCAAACCACTGCTGCCACAGGATGAATACACTTACCATGAATATTAATGCATCTCTTGGAATTAAACATTAATACTTAACATACATACCACAAAGTTTAAAATGCTACAAACATTGTTGCAGGGAGAGGAAGAGGAGGAATGAACAAATGAGACAGGCCCCAGTGTCTGATTTCACAAATTAAAATGTATTTCTGACATAAGCTAAAATATTTCCATGTGTAACAGGACAACTTGCCACTATGAATAATTTCTTGTAATGCAACAGAGTCTACAAGGATTTGTTTTGGGTTTTCTACCTCGCCCACCAAACTGCAGAAGTGTAGATTTATCACTGCCTACAGTATAAACACCCTGAGCTGGGCAATGAGACTGATGGTTGAAAATTGAAGGAAATAGGCTGTTCCTCTGCACTCAGCACTGAATTCCCATCACCTGCCACAGCACCTTCCCTTCTAGTGGCAATAGCACTTACAAAAGCTCCATTTAACTGCAGCAATCAAGCACACACTCCTGTCTAAACACCACCATTTCCACTAATGTGAGCTCTTCAAGGTAAACTCTGCATAAGCCTGCACAGTGCCTGGGAGTCAGCTCTAATTTTAGCCTGCTGCCAATTAGGCACCTTGTCTAAACTAACCATTTAGGCTCTCAATGGAGTAAGAAACACCTTTCCCACTCCATTGAGAGCCTAAAAGGTTACTTTAGTCAGCCCAGCTGTCCTGGACACCCATCTGAAGGCAGGATAAATAATCCAGCTTTCTGCACTGACAAGGCAGAAAGGAGCTGGGATCGACCAAAACCTGGCACCTGACCTGATGACAGCTGGAGTGAAAGGAGCAGAATCTTCCCCTTGGCTAAACCAGGGAGTAAAAGGCCACCCAGCACCTCAGTAATGAGGCTGGGTAGTATGTCCAGTCAAAGGCCTGATGAGGGATAGCAGAGAGTCTTGATAAGAAATGTGGCTCCAGAAATGCATAAACAGTGAAGCCTGATGTGCATTTGGTTACAGCCTCCTCCGGGATTCAGACATATGCCAGCTCTGCAACCACAGAGCCTGGCACAGGCCTGGAGCAGTGCAATACCTGCCAGCAAGTCCACGGGAAGAAAATACTGCACCAGAATATCCCAGCAGGCAGGCAGAATTCCTCAAAAATGAAGCCCCAAGCCAGGCAGCCTTGATAATCTACTCCTCTCACTCAGCAGAACGAACCCTCTTCGGCAGCAGGCTGGAAGCAAAACGTAATCGAACACCTCTCTGGGCCAGCATCATCACATTTCTCTCTCTGAATCCAAGTACTCTCCCTGCTTCACAAGGCAGTTTCTGTGGCTCTTCAAATCCCTGTGGCTGCTCTGCTTGGTCTTTTCACTAGCTTGCTCAGAGCAGCCATAGGAGAAAAGCACCAGCCCTGAGCACTGACCCCGCGTTTCAGTGTGCAGCAGGAGATGTTATTTTTCTGGACAGCAGCCCAGAGACACTGGACAGAGCTGGAGCAGCAGCAGATGTTATGATGCATGCTCTCCTGCCCCAGCTCTGCCTAATGAGGCAGCAGAACCCACAGAGCATGAGAGCACCGACGCCAAACTGGAGACCGTGGCCTGCACCTTCATCTTTTTCATTTTGTTCAAGACTGGGTTTTGTTGCAGACTAAGACACGTGAAAAGATCTTTAAAAATACAGATCGATGCCTCCTGTTGTTCAGAGAGAGGGGAAAAGAAAGATATGCTCTGCCCTAGCTGCAAGGAGCGTCTCTCAGTTGCATAAAGCACATACCCAAATTGACTTACCACAATCATTTGTGCCACGTAGCTCTCCGGGCCAGTGTATTCAGTTGGATCTTTAACTTTGACAAGAACTATAAAGTACAAATAATGCCACATGTTGTGTTCTGCCTTTATATGCTCCTCAAACGAAACGGTCTTGTTATCAAATTTGTCTCTCTCCAGTCCTGCAAAAAGAGAAGAACATAAAGCCCAAAAATAAACTACTTCAACATAAAAATACGCAAATCTGTTAAATATGTTAGAGAAAGGAACCTAACTTAATTTAAAGGATCATAAATTTGAAAGATCTTAATTTAAAAGCCATAACTGCCAAGCAAGAAATACCAGGCCAGAAGGCATTCCTGACAGAAGTCTTTCAACGCAGCATTTATTCTCTTTTGTGATATTTCCTCTTAATAACAATAACAATATAATAAATATGTTACAGTTTTACAGTGCCTTCTATGCTCAGGGCTATAAAGTGTTTTACAAGTGTTGTCTCTGGCTCTTTCTAGATGTATATTGGGAAGCACACAGTGAGCAGTCCAGGCCCTGATCTTCCAAAGATTTATGCACACTTTCAGCATCAAGCTTATAAAGAGTCCCACTTAAGCTTCAGTGAGATTGTTTGTGGGCTTAAACCTGGCAGAGATTGAGTCCCTGCAACTCTGTTGTCACACAGTCTTTTCAGAGCTGTAGTCAGAAGAAATTTTTTTTATTTTTCTCTGTAATGGTCCAGATCTCTGAAGTAGAATACCAGAAGTGAGGAAGGAGAGGAATCACTAATGTTTGCCTCCATGTTTCCACTCTCCTCCCTGGATTTCCTGTCCACAGACACTAAAGACATGTTGTGCTCTGCACAGCATTGATCTCTGTCAGTACAACCACGGAAACAGCACCCAGCCTACAAAAAAGCAGGTATCTGTGAAGTCCCCCAGGAAGTGAAGGTCTGCTCCTCTTTGGGAGTGCACTTCAAAGTAAGTGTGATTTTCCCTGGGCTCTGGGGGGATGATTTCCACGGAATTTTTTTGATCCCTGCTTCATATCACCTTCTGAAATCGGCAGCTCTTGCTGATGCTCCTGCTCCGGAGTGCCCTGTGCTGTGAAATAGAAGCTGCACTTTCATCTGCAGCATGCTCTGTGAAACAGAGTCAGCAGCTGCCCCATCTCCATTAGTGGTGATGATGCAAGTGTGAGACACGGCTCTTCTGCCTCGCATTCTGGGTGGAGACTGTGAAGGCACCTCTCAGCAAAGCTAGCTTTTGATTCATAAAGCAAATCTGTCTCCTACTGAGAGGAAATAAATTTGGAATCAACCTCTGGAATTTTTACAGACTTGCCTTGTAGAAGATAACCACGCCTGGGGTCCAAGCTTTATTTATTGAGGAATAGTTCATTTTCACTCCTTTCACCCTCAAATATCTCAAGAGATCAGTGACACCTACCACAGATGAAACAGGTGGTCTTTAATATCTCCTCCTTTTTCTGCTTTTCACTCCTGAGATCAGCAAATGTATCAATGATGACTCCAAAGATCAGGTTGAGAACAATAATTATGACAATGAAGTAAAACAGAAGATCATAAACAACTCGTGCAGCAAACAAGGGCTCCTGCAATAGCAAGGTTGCAATAAGGTACAAAAATAGCACAAATCTAAAATATTAAACATTTTCACATTAGCTCAAGCAAAGCTACAGATCTTGCTTTTCATATGCTAAATTCTGCTAGCCTTACTCACGGGACTAGAGAGGGACTACCTAAGTCCTTTTTTTCACCGTGACAGAGACCTGAAGTCACCCAATTGCTCAGTTTCCCACACATTCATGGGAATAATAGCACTGCCTTTTGTGGAGTGCTTCAATATAATTAGCATTAAAGAGCTGCTAAGTGGCAAGGGTCGATTTCAAAGGGTCACTTTCAAAGTCTGTAAGTGCTTACAGACTCCACCGGGGCTAAACTTTGGCTCCTGCAGAACCTCCCAGTCTGTGAGATAGGATATAGACTCCTACTGCCAGCACAGGGAGCTCTTCCATCCAAATTTGTCTCTGGACTCTTGCAAACCCTGCTGAGATCCTACTTTATCCTGAATTTATTTATAACATGTATGGTGTGGCTCATCAAGCAAAGTGCCGCTAGATTGCCTTTATTTGTGATGTTCTTTTTGAACCTAAATAAAAACGCATGAAACCACCCAAATATTAAGGGAGGCCCTTAAATGAACTGCATTTTTGAGGAAACTTCTGGAAGAGAAAATATGCCACAATATATGAAATTCTGATTTGATCTTCATGACGATTGAGTACAACAATAGGACTTATTCCAGGGCAGATGCCATGCTGACTATAAGCTAAAATGTCCAGGTGGCAGTTCCTGGGCTCAGCCCTGCCCGTGGCTCTGGTGCCATTGCTGGGCCCCGGAGCAGAGCCTGGGCCCTGCTCGGAGCCCTCCCTGCTCACAGGGACACCCAGGGCTGAGGGCCCCTCTCAGCTGGGGCTCCTCTCCAGGCTGCACAGCCCCAGCTCCCTCAGCCTTTCCCTGTCAGGGATGCTCCAGCCCTAAATCATCTCCTCAGCCTCCACTGGCCCCGCTCCAGGAGCTCCCTGTCCCTGCTGTCCTGAGGAGCCCAGGACTGGACAGAGCTCTCCAGCTGTGCCTCCCAGGGCTGACTTCTTAGCAGTGCTTTGAAAGTTATGATATTCTGCATTTTCCCAGAAGTGGTAAACAATTACCTAGAGATCCTTTCTTCAAGTATCATCATCACACCAAGCTTAGCTCCCCCCATTAAATATCCCATCTGGGATCTAAAAGTTACATGGATAAATCAACTGTGTGACATGAGATCAGACTAGATACTAACACTGTCTATAACCTCCAAAAATTGATTTTGGCATTCATGAGATGCACAGGGAGTAATGCATTTCCTGAGCCAAAACACTCACATCTTTGGAAGGCTTTCTGAGCACGTCTCCCACACCACCACCATTCCGCAGGCCTTGGTTTAACACGGTCACAATGCACATGAGCAGGGTGTCACAGGTCCTTTCAATTCCATCCTCCTCTTCTTCACCTGCAAACAGGAACCACAGCATCGAACAATCACTCATCAAACAAAGCCACAATTCTGTTAGAGAAAGCAGCAGCAAGACACATCTGCCTTTCATATTTCGCACCCAGAACCTCATTGATCATTCCCACCCATGTGCACATTGCTGCTGGTGACATACTCAGGCACATCAGGAACACTTAGCCTGAAGAGAGATGGAGAAAATCACAAGCAGGGCTCCTACCAGAGCTCTTAATGACCCAGAGCCACCATCTCTGCTCATGGGAGCACCCCTTCTCCTTGCAGTCCTCCCACTGCTTTTCCAGTGGGCCCCCTAAAAATGCAGCATAGACAAGAAGCAATATAAACAGAGAATTAGAAGCACATTTATAAAAGGATTGTCTTCCTGTGAAATCATTACCTACTCATGTACAAGCCAAGTCATGCTAGCATTTCAAACCATTAAGGAGGGGCTGGCTTTTGTTCGCGTCAGTCCGTCCATGATTTTTCCACCAGCACACGTGCCCAAGTACGGGTCTGACAGACATTAAATGAAAGACTCTCCCTGACCTCAGCTTGAAAACTTGGATTCTGTTCTTATCTGTGCTGCAGAGCTGCTGTGTGGTTTTGGCTGAGGCACAGAGGGTACTATTGTACAGGAGATACTTGAACGTGCGGAGGAGCTGGGCTGGAACACCAGCCCCGGGGGGACTTCGTCCACCTTGGCCAGAGTCCCTCCCACCACACACTCACTGCATCCACAGCCTCCCTCTGAAGAGCTCTGCTTGAGCTGTTCCCTGTGTCCTGCTGGCTTGGGCTGAAGGGTCAGGGCTGTGATTGCCATTCCTCCTGCCTTCCTTTCCCCTTAGGGACACGCTTGCTTAGGCGGGGAAGGCAGCGATTCACACTCGCTTTGCTCCGTGCACTCACTGTAACGTACTTAAATAAACAACAACATCCCGCTGTGAGAGTTGACTGAAACACGTATTTAACAGCCCCAAACCACCACATCTGGGGCACTGAGACAGACTCTGATAAAATGAATTGATTGCAAACACTCGCATTGCAGACAAGTAATTTTGGATTTAAATTTAACTTTGGATTTGGGTTCCCAAATTGTGGTGCATGCATCCCGGCTGGGATGGGCAGGACAGCACTGGCGTCTGCTGCTTTTGCCACCATTGCTTCTGCTCCATAGGCAACGTAAATGAAACAACTCGCTACTGAAGGAACTTGGAGCAAAAAGAAAAGCAAAAGCAGACATCAGGATAGACTTCCCTGTTAAACTATATGGTCATTACAGACACTACTCCCACAAATAATCCTGGATTTAAAAATAACTGCTTAAATATTGAAACTGAAAGGATTGAAACAAGAAATCTTTTTTATCCTGTCATACCTAGATTTTTTTTACTAGCACAGTGATGTTATTCATACCAACTAATCTTTGCTGTTGTATCCTGCCTGTATCCTGCCATTATTCTTCCCTCCTTTCAAGCAATACTTCTTTTCTTTTTTCGGAGCTGTGCTTGAGAAGGAGACCATCCACAAGATAAATTAAAAGCCTTGAAAAAAGCCACAGCTTCTATTTCCTTTAGGTAACTACAATACTGTTCGCAAGACCAGACTCAGGTGCTGGAAGCAGCAGATGATCAGATTCTGGTGAACAGAGAGGATAATCTGGGACTGAGAACTGAAGAGGGAGTTATCTACCAGCAGCCCTAACACCCAATTCTCCCTGTCCACTGAGATGCTAATTCAGAGCAAGCTAGGCTTCAGAGAAACATGATACATCACCTTGCACATCTTGCAACACTGAGCATCAGCATCCCAGAAAAGCTCCCAGAAAAGCAAGCTTAGGTTGCAAGATCCTTGCCAAAGAACCAGACAGCCCAAAGTTGGCAGAAACCTCTAGTGCAGCAATGTAGGCTGTGGGGAGTGCACAGACATCGGTTTTGCTGTTCTATTTCCATTCCCAGATGTGGAGCAACAAAATCTGCCTTCAACCTAGGAGCCAGGCAACCCTATAGGCACATGTTCTGCCTCAGCTGTCTGTTTTCAGTGCTCAACAGCATTCACAGTGCAGGCTCAGCACCTCTAGGCACCAACTATTCTCACACTTGAAAGAAAGGAGTGGATCTGTAGAGTGCACTGCTGTTAAGGACTCAATATTGACACTAGTTGAGGTTTGGGGGAGTTATTTGTAAGCAGTTTCACCCTGGAAAGTGGCCTGTGAGAGTCTGGACAGCCATTAGGCAGGCTGTCTTCTGATTAAATTTAATTCACAGGCAAAACAGGTTAAGCTCTAAGACCACCCCATAATGTTAATCACAGGGCAGGAGGAGGGATAATAGGAAGATTTACTTCAAAAATCCACATCTGATGGCCCACAGCTGCCTGGGCCACACAAGCACATCAGGTGAGACATGCCTGTGCCCACGTGGATCCAGCAGAACTCGCACAGAGCAGGACCAGGCCTGGCAGTGGAATGAGCCTTTGGAAATGTCCCCTTTTACAAACAGGGATCTGTGCTTCTTTCTAGCACAAGTCTTTATGGGCTACAGAGAATGAGGAGTACTGTAGGTTATGAAGTTCCTTTAAGTGATCAGGCACTTCACCAGGCATAGACTGAAGTGATATGGACATGCCTTTGGAGTGGAGAGAGGGAGACTCCGAGGCAGAGGAGATGAAGTATTTTTATGCTGACAGCCCAGAGCAGCAGTGAGCAGCAGGCTGCAGAGAGGGGAGGCTCTCTGTGCACAGCACACTCGTTGTTAGGGAACTCCTTCACCAGTAAGAGCAATGACTGAGCACAGGCTCCACCACTGAAACCCAAGGAAGAAGCAGAGTCCCATCAGAAGAAATGATCAGCAGTGATCTGATCTGTAAAGCAACATAATTCATGTCTCACTCGGGACCTGAGATGCCACTGAGAACGTTTTCTCTTTCCCACACACAGCTCTGGACTTCTCTGGTGCTGCAATGTGAAACTCCCCAAATCTCACAGAATCATGGCACCACTGAAATTGGAAAAGACCTCTGAGACCGAGTCGAACCACTCAGCTAACCATGCCACGTTCTCCACTAAACCACATCCCAAGTTCCCCATCCCCACACCTTTTGAACACTTCCAGGGATGGTGATCTCCTGCCTTTGCATTCCACCACGCTCACACTTTTGCCAGAGGGAAATCTGTCCCAGGAAAAGACAGAAAGTAGAACAATTCTTTTGACCAGGTGGCTAAGGTGAGCAAAAATGTTCTTGCTGAACATTGGTGGGTTTTCATGGTACTGTATAAATAAAATTTCTTCAAGATCAGTAAGAGTACACTTAGATGTTTTGCACAGCCCTCTTTCATTATGGTTTGATTTTAAAGGAGCAGTACCCAAACAATGAGAAATGTGAGATTTCTATAATTTAAAGAGCTTGGCAAAAGCCACACTGCATCTCTTTGACTGATTGATTACTCTTTGAATGCAGCAGCTTTGCCAATAGCTCTTAGACTGTTTTCTCTATCTCGCCAGACAGCTTCCCATGTTGTTTATGAGGCCTGTTTACACACCAGCTGGGGAGAAAAAGCCTACTTTTATAGCCCTCTCCCTGAAGGCTTTGATCTTAAAAACTCAAAAATTAGTAGTGGAAGAATAAAGCTTATGAAACAACATTATACTGGCACACAGGAAGGGACCATTTATGTCCTCACTTTCAGCCCCCAGCAACCACAGGCAGCTGTGACAATAAACATTTTGAGCCTGCAGACCATCCACTGTGCACACACCTCCACTGCAAAGGCCACAACACATCAAACCAAACTTAATACCTGCAGAGAAAGACCAGCCACCTCAACTAATGTGCCCCATGGAAAGAGTGGGAGACAGACACACAGGCCTGGATCTGGGTTCTTAGGTCTTCTGGTTACAATACAGCCTTGGCCCAGATGCATGTAGAAAAAATACACAAAAGCTTGCAGATAGCTATGCTATGCCATGAAAATGAATTTCTGTGTCCCTGACTGGATCTAACAGTGGCTCAGTGTGCGCAGGTGAGGATGCTGCAGACAAGCAGCAAGCTGCTTCTCTCAGCTAAGTCACTTGGCAAGAAGCAACCTGTATGTTCAAGCATAATGATTCAGCAAGCTCTTTTAATAACAAAATTAATGTCAGTGCATTTGGAAATCAGGTGTGGGAAGCACTCCCATTAACAGCAAAGCTGCCAACTAAGCTCCAAGCCTTGCAGAAGTTGAGCACTTCTGACTCACAACAGTCATTGTCACTTCTCACACCAGCAGAAGTCCCTGCAACAGCAACACACCAATCACAAAATCACCGAGTGGTTTGGGTTGGAAGGGACCTTAAAAATCATCTCCTCCCAGCCCTCTGCTGTGGGCAGGGACATCTACTGCCACTAGACCAGGCTGCCACTAGACCGGGCTGCTCCAAGCCCCATCCAGCCTGGCCTTGGACATTTCCAGGGTTCCCTCGGCCCTAAGTGATCATCGGTCTGAGGGAACTTCCGTACTGACCTGGGTTAAGAGCTGGGATGCTCATGGAGCAGTTCTCTTTTGCACAGGCTCCCATCATTGATGTCAGGGTCGTAGTGGGAACTTCACCAAGACCTGTGCAAAAAGCGGGATGTTGACAAAAAGACAGGCACGACATCAATGTTAAGTTTTAAATCATTATTTTCTTGGAGCGAATCACCAGGTTGGAGAGTTAAGAAGGAAAAAACAGAACAAATTACACCAGCAATTCCTCCCTCCTTAAAAGAGTCTGCCTCAGCAGCTCAAAGCAATCACAATGAACAAAACCACAGTTTTATATTTACTGTATATCAGAGCTACTCCCATTTCATCTCCTGAAATTAATGAATCTACATCAAATGCAGCTGCTTCTGGTGAGAACAAAATATATTCAAAGCAAGAAACAACTGTCAGCTATGAAAATAATGTCAGTTTTTAAAACCATTAGATAAATTATTCACAAAAGCTGACAAGAAGGACACTGAGCTGATGTTCAGTTATCCTGAATGTAGAATATTTAAGGGTTTTCAAGTATTATAACACAGTTTGGTACTCATTTGTAAATATGTATGGGTTTGTGTAAAACACTAATTTAACATTCCCAAAGTGGTAAATGTGTACATCAGCTTGATTTTATCAAACCAATTTTCTCTTGAACACCTTCAACAATTTTCTGCATTTCAAATTAGAGATACAAAAAGGTTTAAGGGGAAAAAAATGAAGGCAAAACTATACAACAAAATAACAGCCTAAGACAGTATGTGTAATGCAGAAAACATGCACTCTGACTTACTCTTTCTGCTACTTTATAAAGAAAAAATTTAAATCACTTGTCCTGGGAAGCATAATGTTCCATCAACATGCAGTCAGCATATTTTCTTGATGAGTTTTTGATCAGAAATGGCAATACCTGAAGCCAGTAAGAACATACCCACACTACAGAAATCTGCCAAGAACTCAACAGAAGCAACACAAACACACAGGAGCTGCTGCCCTGGATCAGACCAGGGCTATGTGTAGCCTGCTTTATTAAGATGGTCACAACTACCTTTCAAAGTGAGACTTCACATCCTAAGTTCTGTCCCAAAAATGAATGGTAAGTCAAATATAAGCCAATTTAGTCCCTAATGGATGATCATAGGGAAAAAAAAATAAAAATCACAGTATGTTAAAGGAATTTGTCAGCTTCTTTTTTTTTCATGTGGTTTTCAACTAGCTGCAGAAGTACGCCAGGCCCATGAGTCTTGAATGACCTTTGCCTTGTTTGTGAGCTTTAAATCCTGAAAAAACAACTTCAGGAAAAGATTGGCAAACACTGAGTGCACACAGCCCCGGCTGGGTTCTGTGCTTGTGTACGGGTCTGAAGAGCTCAGCATTTGGGAAAATCATGCCTCGAGGAATTTAATCACCAGCTATTCTCAAGTATTTCTCTGCAGCCAGTTACTCCCCTGCCCATGCTCCCAGCAGGCTGGTTGGCAGCACATACAAAGCTCTCAACAGACCAGACCTGGCTCTTTTCTAGCAAAGCAAGTTTGTAACTCTCTATTCACTTTGCTGAAGTCTCTCATTCCAGAAAGCTGAAATCCTGGCCTTTTAAAACTGGTTCCAAACCTCCCAATGACTTTACCGAAGCCAGGATTATACACTAACGACGACAATCATGAAATACACACTGAATTTAAAAGATGCTCCTATCAGTAGAAATGTGAATTCTGTAATAAATTTCTGCCGGATGAAGCTTAAAAAGCAATGAAGTGAATACAGCTAATGAACGTGTTAAGAGCACATGCCTCATACAGTACACAGAAATTACTATGAGCTGCTTTTAAGGTGGTATGAGAAAACCAAAACAATCCACTTGGAGCTGCTTTTCACTTAGGAAAATACCTAGGAAATACAGATTTTTTTTTTAATGTTATCATGAGTTTCTGAAGCAAACATAATAGATCAAATGTGTCAGATTTTAGCATTTCAACAAACAAGCCCAAACTAAAACAACCCTATACACATTAAACTTTACACAGAGACTTAATTGAGTGCTAAGGTATGTGGAATTAGTTCTGCTCTCAGGCAGGCACAAATAATGAAATTTGATGTCCTTAGATGAAAAGTTAGGTTAGGCAGACAGAAAAAGGGATACGTCAGAAGCAAATTTTAATATTAAAAAAATACCTGCAGCAGGGGTCCTGATTTTCAACCTGTCAACCTCCATAATAAAGTCATCCTTCAGGAAGAGGAAACCAATGATGGAGAAGAGATAAACCAGGATCAGTGCTAGCACTGCAGTGAGGATAATTGAACGGCCATTCCGAGTAACACTTTTTATCACATTTAGCAATGTCTCCTCCCTGTACACCAGATCAAAGAGCTGGGGAAGGCAGAGAGCAGAGGAAAAATGAATACAAATGAGGCAATATATAGAGGCTACATAGGAAAACAATCTGAACTATTGAAACATGCATCTAGCCATGCTCTACATTCTCAGCTTCATAAACTCACATTGATTTCAGTGGAAGCTGGGCATGCTTATGGAGGAGGAAATCTAGCACAGAACTTTAAATTTTAAAAGGAATTATAGCAAAATCCAAAGCCACAAAGTATATTTGAGCCTGATTCAGAGATGGACAACACCTACCATCAAGATCCATTGTTTCCCCGTGTTTAAAACCAGGCTAGATTAAAGTTTAAAAAGTGTCCTCATACTATGGATCTGTATCTACAAAGTAATTTTTCATGTTATCTCTCATCTGACAAATATGCACAGGCTGAAACTCAAAAATGCACTCATACATGTAAGCAATTACATATTTGTAAACTTTCTTTGAGCTCATGGCATCATGTAAATGTCACTTGGACAGGGATTGGGGCCAGACAATCCACAAGGATTGTCTCTTTAGGACAAAGTTAAATACCTGGCACTGTTTGTATAAGACTAGAAACTTCTATTCTTCTGTACCCTGCACTATATACTTTCCTGGTATTTAAAGAAAAGTATATATTAAGATAATATTGCTTTAAATGTCAAAAGCCTAAACCAGCAATTAAATGTGACAGAAGCTTTACAAGAACCTGTAACTTTTTTTTTCTCTTACAATTTTCTTGATGTTCTACACTGCTTTGGACCTTATCTATAATGTATGTATTTCTACTTCAAAACACTCAGATTACAGATATAAAGTGACACACTATGATTTATCAAAATGCTCCACAGAAGAAGGTTATTAGCAACAATTTATAAGATCTGAAATCCACAGCCTTGTGAAAGGATTAATAATAAAGGAAGAAAGAGGGTAGACAGTTATGAACAAATATTAGAGTTTTGACTACATCCACTACTAAGTGAACACCTGGAAGCAACCTGGATACGTGAATAATGTCTGTGAATCATGGACATTGGTCAAAAGCAGTCACTGAAGAAAAGTAAGTACATGAAATGTTTCTTAAGCTGCTTGACACTTCACAAAGTATTTTAAGATAGAGATCACCTAATTCATTGACAGAACAGCAGATACCTTGTGCATTTTTTAAGCAGGAGAGTTACATCCATTTGAAGAGGGTCCTGCAGCTACAGTCACAATCTTGGCTCCTTTGAAATCTGCCCAAACTTTGAAGCAGACTTTAATGTCAAAATCTGGAAAGTCTGACTTCAACAGGAGCTCTACCTAAGTTAGCACTGAACACTGAAAATTTTAGAGTGCTCAACACATCTTTGAAATGCTGGGAGTTCACCACTACTCAGGAAGCTGAGAAAAAATACAACAGGAAAGTGAACCCATGTAAATGATCACAATTTAGTCAGTCTCCCTACAAGTTTCACATGCCCCACTATAGAGCAAAAGAATTAGCAACCAAGAGCAGTGGAACATCTTTTACTGCTACTTAGCATGAAGGGAGCAGTTAGTGGAGTTTAGCATAATTTTGTGTGATTCATTTTCACTGCACCTGTACCACATTATTAAAAGACATTCCATCTGGGTAATGGCAACAAAAGAAAATAAAGTGGGATACATTTCAAATGATGAATCTTCCTGCTACACCAGAGGCATGCCATCCCCATTTCCCAAGTAATTTGTTAAGAATGTATTGGGGATGAGGAACGGGATCCTTTGGTACAGGTATGATGCACACACCCCTGGACAACTGCCCCATAAATGTTGGGACTGACAGAAGATACAGGAACAGTGGACACAGAATATGGAGGAAGCTGGGGAAAAGGAGTGTGCTGGGTGATGATTGTCTGAGGAGAAAGGAGCAAACTGTCAGCTCTAAAACAGATAAAATAAGTCCTAACAGAAACAGGTTCTAATAAAAACAGCAGCTCCTAAGGGGCAGCAACACAACGGCATGCTAAAAATACACATGATTTGGCTTGATTGTCAGGAAGAAATTGAAGACAGCTGCACGGGTAACGGTATTTTCTATTTTTGCAAAGTTTTCCCCTCCACAGCAGCACGTACTTACCAGGAAGCTGTAGAAGAACTCGTGCACGCAGAGGCCCAGCATGCAGACCAGGACATAGGCCACGTGGTAGAGAAAAGCCATGTCCATGATGACCGCTCTGTAGCCACGCGTGAAAGTCCCACGGTTCCCAACAAAGCTCACCAGGAACACAATTTTGTTACAGAGCTGTGGGGGGGTAACAAAGACTATGTTTATAGGTTTATGCCATCAGAAAAATCCTGGTATTTATTGTTTGGGTTGCTGTCTAGATACGTTGGTTTGACTAAATGCACAACCTCTAGATAGCGGGAGTGAGGTGAGAGAAATCCAGCTCTGATAGCACACTGGGAATAAGCCCATGAGGGTGAGTGGAAGTACATCACCTCTCCAACACAGCACTGTGCCTCATTACATTGTGATTTATTTCTATAACATTAGTGAATAGGTGGGCAGGGTTATGGGGAGTGGACCCCCGACAATTTTGAGTGCACCTGAGACTATGTAAGAACAGCTAGGCATGCTACTACCAAGAGAACAATAGTAGCACAACAGAAAGTGTGTGTGGGGGTGTGTGAGATCTATTTCCTTCAGATTGTGTTCTTCACTTTAAATTTCCTAAAAAACCCTTCAGAACTGAGGACATTTTTGAAGTATAGCATTTAAACAACAGCGTCAGATTCTCCATGGCTCCCGAGCTTCGCCTGCACACCAGCAGCAGTGCAGATGTGAACAGGAAGGGGTCTCACCTCATCTCTCTGGCAGTCCAGGACAAGGAATGAGGACTCAACATGACTCCTTTGTTCACAAATTTGATGTGGGCAAGCGCTGCCTACTTGCCTTTACCTTTGCCTATATGTCTGGGTATTTTTCAGTGAAATTCTCACATACAGAACTGGTGGCAAACAGCCCAGTACTTCGTGCTGGGGTGAATTAGAGCTGTAGCAGTCAGGCAGAAATTTAAATAGATGACTTGTGAGCACGACTGTGTATCTTACCAAGCTCAATAAGCATGCAAACTTATTCATGTCTAAGTTAAGAGATCTGGCAAAGGGCTCAGAGAATTTTTAATTTTGAAAACTCTTTTATTCTTGAAAAAATATATTTAAGGTCTCAGAAGCATTTCACAAATTTGGGTCAATAGTGCTGAGAGTACTGGTAGAGAAAATTATTCTTTTAACATAAGAAACTGTAGATTTGATTGCCCTTATGCAGCAATATTTCTTTAAATTTCACATTGTTTTTGTTTTTAAAATATTTGCATATGCACAAAACTAAACCAACTTTTTTCTTAGCTTCCCACTTCACTGACACTGCTGTTTCAGGATGACTGGAAATGATTTGTATTTTTTGGCTTAACCAATGAACCAGAAAAAGAAGTTTTTGCACAGCTCTAATCAAAGGAGTTTTTTAATAGGGGACCCTTAATATCTTTCCTTCTGCTGAAAGGGAAATTCTGGTCGCTTTTGAAGTACTTACATTAGCAGCACCAAGGAGTATCAAGGTAGGACCGAGCCCTATAGTATATATAGACCTGAGAATAACAGACACCAGAAAGGGTCGAATGCCAACAGGCTTGGAGATGAAAAACAGCATTGCTGTGCAAAGCGCCACTGCTATCCAGAGGAGCACGGAAAACAACGGTGAGAGCGTGCCTGTACAGAGGAGAGAGGGAGATTTGAGAAAGGCGTCTTTGGAGACTCCATTTTTCACCAAGAAACGGATCCAAAAGATCAATTCCTTTGCCAGCAGAGCTAACAAAAGCGTGATTCATGCATCACAACTGCTGACCACGGCTTGCCCTAATTGCAGCAGGAGCTATTATTCTCAGAGTATTGTTGCATTTCGCACAGGTAATAATACGAGCAGCTAATGAAATTTCCATTAAAATCCAGGGAGTGCTCAGAGATGAACAGCTTACCCTTCTCCTGGAGCAAGCCACTAATCAGCTCCCTTCTGCAGGGATCATTAGAGCCCCTCCGGTGCGATTCTATGATTGCTCAGCTACAGAAATAGCCGGTCCTGGGGGCAGCACAGCAAGCGGCAGCGCGCCGCAGCGCCACGTTTGCAGCCCCGGCTCCCGAAAAAGCAGCTCCCTCCCGAAGGACCGCGGGTGTTCCGCGGGAGCCTCCGCCTCTGCACGGGAGCGGGGCACTCGGCACAGCGGGAGCAGCCCCTGGCAGGGCCGGGCAGCATCTGCAGTGCCCGGAGCGCTGAGCGGCTGCGCCCGGCTCCCGGGCACGCAGCGGGTCCCGGGCGCTGCGGGCGCGGCAGCCGCCGCCTGCGCGGCCAGCCCCTGCTGCTCCGCAAGATGCTGGCTCCGGGCGCTCCCCCAGCTTTGAGCGATGCCCCTGTTTTCCCTCTCCCCGCTGCTTAAAGCCCTGGAAACACACCATGTTGCTGTGATATAAAAAGCACATTCAGATCTCAGGGCACTGTCACACTTGTACACTGACTTCTATTGTTACGGGATGAACTGAGAGGTCAGTGACGGGGGAGAAGGGAATAGAAAATTTAGCTAGACTCACAATAGGAATCATGCTATCTCTTTGGCAACAGATACACAGCTGAGCAGCATCACTGGGATTAGAAAACAATGAGACAAGGCCCTAGCCTCAACATTCAGATGGCATCTGAACTTTTCCAAAGTTCAGGAGTGTTTCTATCCCTGGTGGGAGGTTCAAGGTTAGCTCTGTCAGTTTCTTCGCCAACAGGTTTGGAAATTTTAATGGATCCTAAAAAATTACTTTCAAGCCCATCTGAAATGTAAGGCCAAAGTTCTCTGTGGTTCTTTCACAAACCCATTTTCCTTCTTCCCTACTGCAGGTCCAGCAATTTCTCATTGCAGGACCCACACCAGTACCATGTGCAGACAGGCACCCTGGAGGCAAGGAGTCTTCACAGAATCATGGTTTGGGTTGGGAGGGACCTTAAAGATCATCAGTTTCCATTCTCTCCCCCTGCCATGGACAGGGACACATTTCACCATCCCAGGTTGCTCAGAGCCCCATCCAGCCTGGCCTTGGACACTGCCAGGGATGGGGCAGTCACAGCTTCTCTGGGCAATCTGTGCCAGGGCTTCTCCACCCTCACAGGGAAGAGTGTTTTTTCTAATATCTGAACTAAACCTATCACCTTGAAGCCATTCCCCCTTGTCCTGTCACCACATGCTCTTGTCTCTCTTCTTTCTTTCTTTTAGGCTCCCTTCAAGAGTGGCCTTCAGCTGGAGCAGTTTTGCTTATATCATATTACATAAGAACTGCAAGTACCTACTAAAAGGCAGCATTTTGAGATAATTAGATCAGCCCAGGCAACTCAGACAGGTGAACAGAGATGGACTTACACAGGGTGAAGGGGAAAAATGGGAGACAAATTCCAGCTGTTGGATCAGGCTTTGGTGGAGAGGAAGGCTGGAAGGGTTGCCTCATGTCCTGCTAATCTGATTTGGCCACATATATTCCTTATTGCTCAGGAGTTGCTCTGGCTTTACAAGGACCAGGAGCTGGAACCCTGAAATGTGCTATCACTGGATTACTGGGGCCACTTAAACTAATGCCATATAAATCTGCAGTTTAGAATAAGTATTAATATCTACTGATTGCAGACTAGAGGTTTTCCACAAGTATATATATAGTATAGCTAAAATTTAGTAGATTAAAAGGTTTATTTTTAACCCTTTATTTCTCCTCTCATCCTCTGTGGGCTCTAACGTGCTCTGAGTGACTCCCCAGTTTACAGAGCACTGTGGACAAGATGCTTCCCTTCTCCAGGGCACAAACTCTGCCTCACTCCACGAGGCTGTGGAGCTGCCTGAGCTGTGACCTGCAGAGACCCCCTCGTGGGCTGCGAGGGCAGCGTGGTCCCCATGCCAATATATTTTAATCTGCTGCCTTTCTGTTCCGCCAGCCAGCAGGAATGTTTGCTGGTGCCAGCTGTGGTGTTTGTGAAAAGCACATGTATCTACTAGAAGCTGGACTGCTTCCACCAGCCCAGTTCACATGCCATCAGACAGAGGTGACTTTCAGTCACATTACTGGCCACGAATCAAAGGCCCAGAGGTGAATGGCTCCGCTCCCATTACCAGTATTCTGAACTAGTCTCCTTTATCCCAATTAAGCTTGTTTGGGCTTCAAAGAGGCCTCCTGCTAGTCTGCTGCATTTATAGCAAATAAAAAATTTCATTAAATATTTCCTGTGACATGGGATGAAGAAGAGACAGAATCATAAGTTTTAAGAGTGTTTTTGACATAATGTATTTATCCTCTGCAACAGTTATGCCCTTTTATACCAATAAACAACACAGTCAAAAGCCAACAAGCTAGTTTTCAAATGATTCTCTTCCATATGTTTTCAAGACTGCAAGTCATTCAGTTTGGTCAGGCTTAAGGAATCTCTGTCCCTCTGCTGCCAGGAATCCTCCTTTAGTTCAGAAGCTGCAGCTGAATGTGTGCAGTAAGACACTGCAATATGGCAATATAAAAAAAATTAGCTGAGATCATCTAGATAATCTCCATTTTATTCTCTGTCCATTCTACTCTGCATTGTGTAGGCCATGTGACACACAGACCAACCACCACATTTTAGACTACGTCTGGTACCTACTTAGGAAACACTAAATGGCTTCCAGATATGACTGCACCTGAAAATGCAGCTTTATTTCTTACCTTAGAAATGAAAGCATCTAAAATTAAAACAAAAAATAAGACCAAACTCTACTTGCCTTCATCTCCATCATCTCCAAAAGGGTAGAACAGAGCAACTGCTAAATTGATGAATACAGCAAGGTTGAAGGAAATGCTCCCCCAGAGAGAGATGTGTCTGGAGAACCAAAACAGGGCTGGATTATCTAGAGAGGGGAGAAAAGCAGCAATCAATGAGCTGAAAGCAAGCAGAGACTCAATCACTGATGGCCCCAAGGGAATTAAATACAGATGAATGTAGAAAATATGCAGATTTTTAAAATTAACTAAAATAGACAAATATTAAACATAGGTTTGCCATAAAACAAAGTTTCAAGCAAAGCTTTTAATCCAAGATCACAATACAGTTTATTATATACTGGAGTTTTGCCTCTGGTAAGATTTTAGGCCTGGATATTCTGCAAGGGAGCCTTTTCAGCTGCATCTGAATCTGCAGCTTCTGTGCGTGGGGACATAAAATCCAGCAAACAAATAGATTTTAGCACTCTGAATGCCAGTCAACCAGAACACCCAGAATGTAGCATCCAGATGACCTATTTGGACCAAGTGCACTGATGACATAGGCAAAGAATGATGGAATAGGCATGGTTTCAGAACTGCAGTATTTTCCCCACCTCTGTCAAACTAAAAACATTTTGATCTGCTTGGGAAACAGGCAAAATTTGATCTGCCTGGGTTTTGTTTCTACAAAAGCTGACTATTTCTTGTGTGGTGCTCAGAAGCCCATGGTCACCTGCTGACAAAAAGCTCTGTACTCCTGCTTAAAAGGACTCAAACAAGCCATGATCTCCATATGTGAAGTGCTGTACAAACACACAGAAATAGTCCACATCCCAAAGAACCTACAGCCTAGCTAGAAAAGACTAAAAGGGAAAAAGTGCAAAACAGAGTTGAATTTGTGTCCAGAGTCACAAACATGGTTCAGCAAGAAGGCCAGGAACAAGATCAGAGGGTGCAAAGACTCAGGCAAGCACTTAATATCTATTGATGCACTAAAATACATTTAAATGAACATTTGAAACCTCAGATCCATCAGATCCTGTGAGCAATAGTGTAAAAACATCTCTGGTCAGAGAGGTTTCAAACATGATGCATCCTTATTAACTAGATTTTAAAGTACTGAAAACTTCCTGCAAGTATGCAGAGCACCCAGCTAAGTTTTTATAAACAGCAGAATCCTTCAACTGCATATGACTGTCTCAGGCTTTAGTCCAAATAATCTTTAACAGCAATTAGGTAAATATTCAGATTTCACTGTGATAACCTTGTGCTGCTGACTGCTGAGATTTAAGCATTTGGAGCCATTGCAAAAATGACATCTGTCAATTTAAGCAGCACAGACTTCACGCTAACAGACACTTGGCTAAAGAATGAACCCAGCTTCAACCTGTATTATCTTTTCAAATAATAAAAAAAAAAAATGTGGAGACTTGTAGGCTATTCCACTGATGAAAGGAATCGAGAAATTTCTGTTCTGAATAAAAACAAACCAATTTTCTTTGTTTATAGCATTAGGCAGGTCTGGTGTATCTAACAGTTGGGTTGTCTCTTTTATTTGTGTTTCTAACACAAAACCCACAGATAGGATTTTTTTTACTGAAGTAATTTTTCTATAATACAATGACTTCTATTCCCAAATAGACTGCAGATTCTGGAACCATGTATTTTTCAACTTGTATTCTGGTCAGTTTGTGACTGCTAAGTTTTTAGGGTACCACAAAGAGAAGTAGACTTGGTTGATGGGGTTCATGCTGAGACTTGCTGCTGCTGAAAATTAAAGCCTGGAAACTGACATATCAAAAATTGCAATAACATCCACGTTTCCATCACACTCAGGATGCTCCCATGTTGCTCTGACTATCCTGCTGCTCTAGACCTTATTCTCTCCTTCCTTCCTGATCAATTACTGTGAGCAGATGATGTGTGACACTCCAAGAGCATCTGCATTTTAGCAGTGAATGAAGTGATCACTTTTAGGCATTTTTATGTATGTTCAGTCTGGAAAAGAGAAGGCTTTGAGGTGACCTAATTGCAGCCTTCCAGTGCCTGAAGGAAGCCTTCAGGAAAGATGGAGAGAGACTCTTGACAAGGGCCTGGAGTGAACAGGACAAGGGGGAATGGCTTCAAACTAAGGGTAGGTTTAGATTGGATATCAGGAAGAAATTGTTCCCTGTGAGGGTGCTGAGGCCCTGGCACAGCTTGCCCAGAGAAGCTGTGACTGCCCCATCCCTGGAATTGTCCAAGGCCAGGCTGGATGGGGCTCTGAGCAAACTGGGATAGTGGCAGGTGTCCCTGCCCATGGCAGGGGAGTGAATTGTGTGATCTTTAAGGTTCCTGCCAACCCAAACCATTCTGTGATTCTATGACATATAAAATACAACTTTCTGCACCAAAAGCCAAGGGCAGAATTGACAGTGGCTGAGCTGGCAGGAACCTCCTGATCCAGGGACATTGGCAATAGCCCCATTCCTGCCAAGGGCCAGCAGCTGTACTGCCCACCAGGGAGCTGAAGACATTCAGGGTACCTGGTGGAGCTTCCCTGCCCCTCCTCTTGGTGTCCCTGCTTTGACCTGTCCCCCATGATCTTGACCGAGCAGCTCAAGGCCACACATGTGCCTCCCCAGTACCTGGGACGTGCACCAGTATGGGCCAGCTGGGAGACGCTGCAGCCCAGTCATGCCAGGCTGATGCAGACTGGCAGGGGGGACTGACTCCATGGGAGCTGGGCAGATTCAAAGCAGCCGAGGTTCTGGTGAGAGGTGTTTTTAAGTGACTGAAATTTAAGAGTCTTTAAATGGCCTTTCAGGAATCTGTAAACTTCACATATGCAGCTACACATGTTTTTGTTAAATATTAGGGGCCTTGGCTTAATTAGGTGCAACGCTGTCAAGATTAGTAAACTACACCCAGTTCTTCCATCCCTCAGTTTAACTTTTGGAGTCCAAAACATCATCTTGAACATATTAATAACTGCCCATATTACACTTCTTTTATGGTGGCATGCAAGTGTCTCAGCTGACCTACACTCTCAAGCCCAGAACAGTTTTGCCTGTTGTACTGTCAGAGTGAACAGAGAAAAGTGTATCATTAAAATGAAAGTATTTGACGGTTTAGAAGCAAGGTTTTGGCATAATGAAGCTATTTTTTTTTTAAATTACAGTACTTACTCCTAATTTTCTTTTGCCATTTCATCTCGTTGTACAGATCCTCAGTCTGCTGGAAAAAGTCATTGACTTTGCTCCCTTGTTCATCTCTCTCTGTTGTATTGAATACTCGACTTTTGGATTCCCGAGTGAGGAATTCGCAAATATTGGGGACAGGAAACACAATCTTTTCCATTGTTCTATCATGCCGAACAATCTATAAATAAAATGCACATTTTTTTCAGAGTCAGTGACTATCCAATCATTTTGTCATATGTTTTCTTGTTCACAGCTCCCCTTTTATTTACAAATTAATGCATTATTTGAACATTACAATAAAGTTGGACCAATCAATCCCAAAACAGAGTAAAGATGTTTTTATTTTAAAAAGCCCGCCTGAATAAGGTGGCAAATATAAGTCTCAAGAAGAACCTAGGTTCAGACTTCCCCAAATATAAAAAATGTTGTAATTCAGAGTGCTTGAATTTGTCAGCAAATTGAAACAAATCTGCCCCAGTAAAAAGTGGAGAAGTGGAAAAGGGGCTTTCTGCTCTGATTACAAAATGTTTTTCTCATCTTGAATCTGTTTCTATGATGGGATAAGTTGCAAAGGTGAACATGCAAAAAAAGCACCTTCTTACTCAGGCCGCACCCATACCTTGTGAGTCTTTATCTTTTTACTTGGCAAAACCCAAGGTTTTGAATTGTTTGCATTTCAGCACCTACCAAGTCACCAGTGAGCGAGCTAGATTTGATTTGATCTCACCACACTGCCATCAAAATTGTTTCCCCATTCTGATCGTTGACTCTGCATTACTAAAAATACAGAAATGGGTAGAAAACCCTTTTTGACTCCTACAACCGTACCTCCGTACAGCCACTGGTGAACATAAAAAAACAACCACTCTCTGAATTTCAAATCAAACAAATGAGATACGTTAATATAGGGGAGATAATATCTGAAACACCAATCAGGTCTAGGACTGCTTTCAAAGACAAGCAATTATCTATTTTGTATAGCAGCAATGCTGGGTTGAGTTTTCACTTTTCTAGAAGAAACTATTGGCCACATAAAAGTTGACCACAGTGCTTGTTTAATGCCTAAATTTACAAGCTACCCAGATAAACTGGCTGATAATTGCTAAGAGAGATTTCAGCAGCACCCAAAGTATTACAATACATTAAGAGGAGCATTGAGCTGCCCTCTGGACAACCAAGGCCATGGAGCTTCCACCTATCCTGTGGTGGGATACCTCTGTGGACCTCTATCTGAGTTAAACCCATGGCAGGTGTAAAGTTTAAAACAGAGAACAGAACCGCTGAACCAGGCCTTGGTATTTTCAACAAAAGCCATACTGAATGTCTACACCACTTCAAAACATTTCTGTGCTCCAGCTAGAGTTTTAATTCGATCAGCCAGTATCAGTGGCTTTGGAATTCATGATTATTTATTTGAGTGGCGTACCATACAAGTTGATTCTTGACTTCATGACACAGCTCCTATCCACAGTCATTATTTCCCTACCATGTTTGGTAGCACACAGGACAGCTACTGTGAAACGATGGTTCGGAGCCACTTCTAATAGAGGTGTATTCCTTTATCTCCCAGAGCCCAAAGCATATTATTCAACCTTCTCCTCATAAATAATCCACACCATTTGGAAGCTTAAAAAGAGGAGATACACCACACTCAAGATGCAGATTTGTGTCATAGTCCATTTTATGGAGAGCAATCCTTTACCTCTATCTGTGCCGTATGTTTGGCATAAAATCTCAAGGCTTCATCTCCTTCATCTGGATCTGACCCTGGCTTCAGCATCTGTTGCAATGTTTTATTGTGACAAGCCAACTAGAAAAAGAAGAAAAATCTGATTTATGTCCTGCTGCTGTGTTTTCAGCTTTATCATATCCACTTAACTAACACATATCCTCCTTCCCTCCCATTCCCATATACTTACATGTTCAAGCCAGTGGGGCTCTTTCCACAGATAACAACAAAAATGTAATTACTCGAGAACAATAGAAATAATTTAGTCTTAAGAAGTCAGCAGAAAGTCTTCAGTTGAGATTTATGAAAGGCAGCTTAGCCTGCAGCCTGGATGTTTTTTGGAGGGCTTTTGACAAATGCCAAAAAATTAGACTGAATGTTTCTTTTCACTTGAGTTTAGTCATAAAATTTGCATACCTCTGAGTACTAAATTACATTTACAATTAATTTTTCTCAAAATTTCAAATGGATAAACTAGGTTGTAGGTTGGTATTCCAGGGCTGTAGCTATTTCTGAGGGAGCTGGACTGTAGTGCCAGGCAAATACATCCTTAACTGTACAGTTTATATACACAGCAAATAGATGCATACATACATCCACACAAATACATATCTCCCATAAACTTTTACAAATTATACACTTCACATGATTGATAAAATACATCTGTTCTATGTTGAGTAGTAGATATTTTAAATGCTCCACTGTTGTACAAAGTTTAATAAGAAAAATGTTGGCAAATGCATTCACTATGTCCTGTGAGTGAGAAACAAAGACCTAATTATAAGGTATAAATTACTAAAAATTCAATTTTCCCTACATCACAGCGAGTGGCTTCCATCCAGAATAGCTGAGGCGTTTCACCTGTTTTAAGATGGGAAAAACTGCAGCAGGAAAGGAAAGGAAAAGCGACCTCGCAGATGTGATCCAGGGCTGAATCATCACATCTGACATTACCACAACAGACCATTAGAAATGAGGCAGGCACGCACTCAAAATGACCACAGGAACCGGGGCTTTGAAGTGATGATCACCACAGGTGGGCCAGGATTGTACTACATGAAATAGCACAGCCTGGTGAGGAATTATAAAATAATTGCACAGCTACAAAAAGACTGAGAGGGATTAAGTCTAAAAGTAACAATGGATCCAAACAGATACTGTAATAATCTAAGCAAAATGTGATCTCACTCATCTGGAATTTGCATGTCTCATTATCTCCCTTTTTTTTAAGGCAGGAGAGAGGTATATATACAATTTAGTCCATTTATTGAAGTTCCCTAGAATCTACTGATCAAAATAAATTTTCTTCTGGATCTCAATACAAACTTATTAAATAAAGATGAGTAAAGAGTGGAACATCCAAAAGTAAGAGAATATCAGAAAGGGATATTCAGGAATAATAAATGTGCTTCCAACAACTTCCTTGGGGACAGAAGTCTGCTTGGTCCAGACAGCAGAGCCCGAGCCAATGTGGCATAACATCAGCATTTTATAAAAGTGTCATGAGCAGATATTCAGGGAGACCAGCAAAGAAATTACAGGGGGGTTAACTGCAGAGGAATATTCCTTCCACCAGTAATAGACTTCTATCCTTAATAGTTACTTCTTTACCCTATCTAGCAAATGCATGGATAGTATCATTACACACATTAATGTCTTTACCTAAACTTCCACTTATTTTTGAGACTAAAAAGGTTCTTTAAGACTATCTGAGAAGTTTTTCCCCTTCACACAAGCTAAATAACCTGATCCAACCAGCAGCTTTTGCAGCATGACCACAGCAACTGCTTAGCACAACAACTTGAATTCATCTCCCAGAGGTCTTTGCCCCTCAAGGCATGCTCTAGAATCATGGAGAAAGAAGATGAGCCACTGGAAACAAGATAGTTACTGTCTAAAAATGCCCTTTCAACAGTCTTATTACATTTGCCTTTCTGCTTTATTGGATGTCCCTCTGCTTCTGTACTTATGAAAGGGCAAGCAAGAGTGCCCAGTTCACCTTCTCTGTATCATTCATCATTCTTTACGCTACTGTCACGTTCTCTTTTATTTGTCTCTTCTTTAAATTAAAACAATCCCTATCCTTCCCATCCCTCCTCAAACAGAAGACCGTCTGTGACTCAATTATTTTCCCTGTCTATCTCCAAGTGCCCTTTACTTTGGCTATATCTCTCTTTAAGATACAAAGAAGAGCACTGACTAGACAGAATGCAATCACACTGTGCTCGGAGTGATGAATTAGCATAACCAGGAGCAAATATATTCCCCTTTTATTATCTTCTGTAATACAGAGGAACTTTGCCTGTATCTTGACCTTTATTTCTCCAATGTGAACCATTAAGATTTTGAGTTTTCTAACAAATGACAAGTCAAGGATGTATGGATAGTTCTTCTTATTAAAACTATACCAGTTTGGAGTAAGGGACATGCTATAGATTCAAAAATTTCCATTATTACCACAAAAAACTTTCTATTTTCGTACTTGAACTTATATACAGAATTGGAAAAGTCATTTGCAAACCGTATGAAAACTCTAGGTATTGCTTCCTGATATGCTTTGAATTGTCCATACTTTTACTGTAGAAGTCTTTCTTGATAAGTAATTCCTTTATCATATGGAGGAGAAGGGAAAACCGTGTCAGCCGCTCAATCTCTAATGGGACTGGCTAGAACAGGGTGTTCAGAGCTTGCTGGGGATTTGAGATTGAGCATATTTTGCTATCAGGTTTCACATGAACAGCAGCCACACTCTTTCAAACAGTGTGTATCTGGTGATCTGCACTGTGCTTTCTGAGGCTCTGCTTTCAGCCTGTGACTGTCCCGTGCTGATGCATGAACAGAGTCTAGCACTGAACAGCAGGTGCTTTCCAGCACAGCCACTGGACAAAGTGACTGAAGAACAAGCCAGGATTTTTTGTGCCAGCCCCCTGAATGCCAGAAACAGACAGTTTCTGACTGACATCAGAAACAACGAGGGATTGCTGACCAAGCTGGAGG
Source organism: Tichodroma muraria (assembly GCA_013390105.1). Taxonomy (NCBI): domain Eukaryota; kingdom Metazoa; phylum Chordata; class Aves; order Passeriformes; family Sittidae; genus Tichodroma; species Tichodroma muraria. The sequence goes on along the minus strand of WAAG01048210.1, from coordinate 15,845 downwards.
AGCTGCAGCACATTTCAGATGGGGAACCTACCTAATGGCACCAGCAATCTTCAGCTGGTGAAGCTGAATCTTCTTCATTCATAACTTCATTTTTCTCAGCTTCCGAATCTCTCAATACCCACTTACATTCTGAGTACTCTAGACATTCAGACAGTAAGCTCAGGGCAAAGGGCCCATCAATTTTCTGCTGATATGCAGCTCCTACACAGGATGGATTCCTCTACATTGACAAAACAATAAATGCTGCTAATATTTCTGTATTGCCACAGCCACACTGATGAAAGAGCGTTGTGGACAGCAATCTGAGAGAGCTCAGATCTAAAGCAGAGGCCCACAGTATGACACAGAACAGCTTTAGGAATGCTGTTATTTGGCAGCCATGGTGTTTTCTGAAGCTCTGCTTTCATGATCCTCCTTTCGCCCCATAACGAGCTCAAAGGCCCACGTGGGCCAGGGGGATTGTGTCAACAGATGCCTTGACCAGGGCAGAGCTTTTCGTGAGATCAAAGACACAGCAATGAAAATAACAATGCAGTGACAAACTGTGAACCTAAAATACAGAAAGCTTATCCAAGTTTATAATACACCCTAGGTGACAGTTTGTGCATGGTGGGTAAAGGCCATGCAAGCTCTGATATTTTTTTTCATATTTAACTGCTGTGAAGTGTTATATCCAGTGTGCTGCACAAATCTTTTGGGACAGCTGGAGAACAAGACATGGGATGGACATGGCTGAGAGCAACTACAATGAGAAGAACAATTACATTTATGTTTGTAAAGCAAAACTCAAAAATGTACCTCAAAAATACACTTCAAGTGTAACTGATAAAAAAAAATAACCATCACTAGAGCCTGAATTTGCAAAGAGCCCCAGAAAAATCACCATTGTGGAGAAAACTCACTCACTCACTCACTCACTCACTCACTCACTCACTCACTCACGTATCAGCCATGCCAGTGACTATATTCTAAATGTCAACACTGTATTTTACTGCTCATCAAGGTGTAGGGACAAGGAAGCAATAGCACATAATGGAACAGTGATTTCCAAAGAGGGGATGTGGAAGGCAATAGCTATGTGAATAAAGATCATTTGGCTTTCAGTCACCTCCCAAGGAAGGACTGCTGTTCATCTTGAAAGATTTTTACTTAAAAAATTTGGAAAACACTGTAATAAAGCATCAGTACAAAATGTGAAAGATTGAGGACAGACCAAGAATGCTGAAGACATTAATAAAGAAACAGTGGAGATAAATGACAGAACTACAAGTAATACTCAGTCTAAACATGGCTATAAAATCAGATCTGCTGCTCATCTGGGATGCCATATATGATCAGCAGTGTGGAAAACCACAGCAGACCCAGCTTTTGCAATTAATATATGGGTTTCCTGCAGGCCTGTAGTTTTACAGTCAAGATTACCTTGAACAAAAATGAAGTTATTTAAATGCTCCTGAAGAAAAGACTGATTTAAAACTGTGAACATTCATTTCACCAGCTTGTCATTAACTCACTGACGTGGTATAGTAGATTGGTTTGCCAAAATACCAGTGTGTGAATATATGTGTGCATGTGGAGAAATTGCTTGAAAAGAGGAAGTTTTTTTTCTCCACTTTTCAATATTTCTGTAAAACATAGAGCCCCTCCATATTTTAGTAAGGATGTGTCAGTCCCTGGTTGCAACTTGTAAACTGCAGGGGCCTCTCAAGTTCTCATCAGAGGCATGAGGTCTTACCCAGGACACAGCTGAGATGGTTGTCAAAATTCCTGCTGATTACACCAGGCTTTGCTAAAGCCCCCAAAAGGACATGAAATACAAGAAAAAAGTACAAGAAATACAAGTTAGAGACACTAGGTTGGAACCCCCCAAATTCCAAGAGATTTATTTCACTCCCCAGCATTTTAAAACTGCCAAACATGGGAGGGGTAAAGGTGACTTTTTATGACTAGAATGGTATAAAGGGATCTAAGTGAGTGAGGTTTAGTGTCCTGTAAGCAATCAGGGTTTTCATGAAAAAGTCAGTTCACAGACTAAGTGTCAAAGTGATTTCCTAGGAAAGGCTGACCGAATAGTACAAAAAGCACTGGATAACTGGCTGAGAAGCAGAAATAAAGACACAAGTAGCACAAATAGCTCCAGTGCCTTCATACAACTTACATTTACAGTATTATTATTAAATATTACAAACATCTAAAAAAAAAAACAAAAGCCTTGAAATAATTATTATCCTTGTTCCAATTCTCTCAGCTCTTCTCCCAGCTGTAAGGCAGCAGAAAGGCTGGCATGTGATGGGGAGGCACCTGGCACGTGGGGCACTCCTGGCAGGGAAAGGGCACTGGGTCAGGCAGCACCGGGAGCGTGCTGGGGACTGGGGCTTCTGTTGGGGAGGGAACTGTGTGTGGACATGCTTGTAAGCTGTCACACTGCACAGAGCCCTCTCTGCTCTTGCCTCACTCCCCCTCTGGGGTGCCAGCCAGCCCCCTCGAGCCCGTCAGGGCAGGGAGGCCACTCCACAGGCCTGGGAGTTAATGAACTACAGCCCTTGGGGAAAGTGAGGTGAGAGTGTTTGTACCTGATGCCCAAGGCGTGACATCTGAGAAATCTGCTGTAAATTATCTTCACCCCTACCCTGTCAGTAACCACACATCTGCAGTGTGGGCTGCCAGCCCAAAGGCCAGTGGTCTTTCAGCCTGGGAAATTGTGACAAAATGTAACTTGCAGCAACAGCAAAATAATGCTCAGATGAGTCTCACCTTGCTGTGCCAACAGGCTTGTGCAGCTGGAGCTCATTTACAGCCTCAATCTCTCCCTTTTGTCCTCTTCAGTCCCCTTGGCTCCCAGAGCCACTCTGTGTGAGATCTGGCACCACAAAACCCCCTCACCAGGGATAACCCAGTCAGCTCACCAAACACTTCATTTTCTGCTTAGAGAGCAAAAAAGGATGAAAAAGCTGGCTGGGGACTGACAAGAAAACCCCCAAGAACTGAGAAAAAACAGCCAAGAGAAAATCAAGGGAGTAGCAAACAGGATGGGTGACAGACAGAGGAGCACAGGAGACAGAAAAGGAGCTCCTCTTCCTTGGAGTGCCGGGACCTTACCATGTTCCAGCTCCCTGCCCAGGGCAAAGGAGAACATTCCAACTGCATCAGTAAACAAGGAGAGAAAAAAGCAGGGAAAAAGGAAATGTCATCTTAACCATAACTGAGCAGAAATTTTTATTCCAAGTAGCTGTACTAAAAGTAATAACAAGTTCTTAGCTCCCCATGTTCCAATCAAAACTGAATGGTGCTTTTTGCAATACACAGGGCAACTTCCTTTCCAGAAGTCATTACAGTTTTATAGAGCGGCACCTTTGCACTCTGCCACAAAGCAATCTGTTAACAAACATTAGGAACAGCAGGGATGGAGCAATGGGAGACTCTCAAATCAAGTATTCATTGATTTCATTTAGACAATTATACCGTACAGAGCAACCAAAAGGGTTTAGAGCTAATCTTTCCCTGATGGCTTGTGGTACATGAGCAGGTCCCTGGGTGGTCCACACGCTTTGGATTCTGTTGCCGGGTCTTCCACGGCCTCGTGTAACCTCTGAGGCACCAATTCTCCTCCCCAGCCTCCACATGGGGCACACTACAAATTGTGGCTAATAGTGATCTACCTCACAGGGGAGAAATAAAACACCTCAATATTATCACATAAAAGAACCCACCGCAGCTAAGTGAACTCTATCACTATTATGTTTGCAGCCCCCCACAGTAATTTCATTGCTATTTTTGTTGTGGTTTTGCTGTTCTTTTATACCCTGATGAAAGCCAGCAGAAAACAAAATTACTTGTTAATATTTCAATAAGCTTTACTTCCACTTGCCTCCTTTCTAATTTCTTTTACAGACAAAGCTGTGTTCCAAAACATGAAGTGTACACGTTTGGGGAAGTTCAGGTCGGACAAAATGCGCTGCAGCCAAACAAAATTAATTTGAGGTGTGTGGATGTGAAACATCTCCACAGGCTATGTGTAAACTGTCAGAGGCAGCTGTGCCTGCTTGAGTCAAACCAACCCAGTGCATACACCTGGATTTTGGCATACACTGGCCATACTGGACCAGTGGACATAGTGTCCAGCAGTGGACATAGGATGTGGACAGCAGTATGCAATCCAGACTATTCCAATAGGAGGACACAACTGCACTCAGAGACTGCTTCCCGTGATTACTGTAAGCAAAATTTTGCAAAGCACAGGATGGAAGGCAATCAGATGATAGAAGTGTCAGACATGAATATAGGGAGGTAACAAGAAAGTTCAGTGGAAAAGAAAGAAAAGGAGAGCAGAGTTTCTGCAATTAGTCTTCTTCAGAGCAGAAGGAGAAGATCCCAGCAACATGCTACTCCATAAAAGGCAAAACCAGTGGCACCAATGTTGTATAAACAGAGGCTGGGAAAGGCCCAAACCAGCAGATATATGGATCCCAAATCCACACAGCGAGGATCATTCACCTCTAAAAGCCACCAACACTTTATATACATCCAAAATACATAAATACACCTGAGATAAGAGAGCTGTGAAAGGTACATCCTTTTCTGGAGCCCTTAAAAATCCTTTTGCTCCTAAGCCCTTCAATTTCTATGTTTCTCTTCTCTGCAGAATGGGACTCTCTACCTTTTTCTTCTGTCTTCTATGTGGCTTCTCTAGAAAAGGCAGGCTAGCACAAACAAAAGAAGGAACTGCTGCTGACTCTTACTTTGGGGACAATGTGGTGAGTGGAACCACAGTTTCAAGTTTTTAAGTACGCACAGACTTCCTTCTGTGAGCCGTAAGACCAGGAGACGTTGACTGGCACTCAACATCACTTCCTCTGGCACCATGAGCAGAAAGTTCCTTGTGGGTTGATCCTTCCAGAGTGGACTCATCCTCTTCTTCAGGATCTACTCAAACTTGTCTTCTCTCTTACATTTTCAGGACAGTGCCATGGATTCTTTGGCACACTGTGACCCTTTCAGCTGAATGCAGTTCACCAACCCAACCTGACATCATCACCAGCTCTGCCATAGGCACACGTGGCTTGGAAGATAGCCCCTGCAGAGGCTGAGATAAGCCATCTCCCTGTCTTCAATGAGGCACATTGAAGGGGCTTAAGTCCTCAGCTGCAGCTTGGAATCACGGCTCAGACTCTGTGATTCAAGTTACATCAATGTCAAATTAAAAACTGTTCACAGCCAGTCCTGTTCACAGCCCACCTTCTCAACACATAGTTCCACAACACATAGAAAAGCATAACTTGCTCATTCAGAGTCTAAAACATATGAGACTGAAGCAGCAAGCAAACAACTGAAGCTGAAACCTGTTGAATTCACAGCAGACATGGATTTCCTACTATCTGCTGTAGATAGTAGATGTATGTTTCCCATACATCTGCTGGGCCTGATGTATGTTCATTGTAGGGTACAAAACAGGGCAGTGCACAAGTGTGGAGATGGACAGGAACTGAGATGACTTCCCTTATACAATTACAATAGTGAGATTTTCCAGCATTTTCAACCATGCTGTTCAATCTCTGCCTCCTCCTCCAATCAGCAGAGCAAAACATCCCTAAAAATATAAAAGTAAGAGCATAGGACCAGAGAGAAGAGAATGTAAAATGATGAGTTGGTCTTTCCAACTCTGTATTATGGCTATTGCCCTCAGGAGAGCACTTTCACCTGACACCTATGAAATAAGAGTTCTTGGTGGGAGTAAAAATTTAATCTCCCGCCTTATCAGATATTCACAAATAAAGCTGTTTTACCCAACCAACTAGCACTTCAATGGTGCTCTGCAGACTCAAAGACAGAAAAAGCTGGAAAGATTTTCCAAACAAAATTCATTTAAGGTTACCATAGACCATCATTTGTAAAACAAACTGAAAATCCTTGCCCATAGAAAAAGGCAGAGAAAAGGCTTCTTTAATCCCAGGTTGATTAGGTACTTATCTGTGTGCAGGTCTGAAGGTGATCATAAATAACTGATCACTTTTTGTGTAGAGAAGCATAATCAGCTGTTAAAACTAAATTTCTCAGCTGGACACTTTTATTCAGTATCTCATAAAGCTGCCTCAGAGAAAGTGCAAGGTGAACCTCATTTTCACTTTTCTGCACTGTGTTAAATGAATGAAATACAGAGGATGGCAACTGAGCTCTGCCGATTTGTAGATTACAAATGCAGATCTTGTCTGGAAAACTCTATGGTGACTGAGATACCTAATTAAATTGTGACATCAGAGGAGATGAGAGTTAAAACGGTGCAACTGTGAGGAACAGACATATTTTGACATTCTGTTTAATGCTCTTTATTTTTGTTAACCTGTAATTACTTCAATGACTACTGAACATAAAAAAGTATGTCTTTGTTAGAAAAGATGCCCCCTCCCCCCAATTTTAATTAAGGTGTAGGATTCCACAATGCAGATATCTGAGGCCTATTAGAACCGCTCTGATACTATTAAGTGAGACCAGATTTCACTTCCATGATATTTCCAAGATTATCCTCACTTCCCCTCAACCCATACCCCAGCTTAGGGGATATGTTTTAGTTTTAGTAGGGCTGTGCTTAGGGCTTTTAGTTTAGTAGGGCTGTACTTAGAAGAAAAAGGTGCACCTTGGTTCATTTGAAGGTTACCTCTAATGGAAAAGCTCCAGCTCTGTCTCCAGAGCAAGAACTCAACACTTTGTGTAATTCAACTTCCTTAATAAGGGGAGTTTGCAGCAATTTGAAGAAAATAGCTACATTACATACATTTCTGAGCCAGTGAAATCTGCACACAGCACTTGGGGCTGGCTGAACATGCAGTGTGCTTTGAAGGGTAGCTTTGGAAAGATGGCACTGTGTGGTCCCACATTTACTGCCTCTCCACGGCTGCTGGATTGAGTTTACTCAGTTTCCAAGGAAAATTACGCTTAATTCTACATAACACTTCTCCAAGCAATTTCAATCTAAAAGTTTAAAGTCAAGCTATCCTCCTTGTGACCCATATATCATCACTCTTAAAGCATGACAAACGCAAGCAGGCAGCTCCAGGTAAGAGTATGGTTTGAGGGCAACAGGGCAAGTTATCTACTAGTATAAATCAGTATAAATCAGTATTGCTTGCCTACTTTGAGTGAAGGTACTCCCACGTAGACCAGCTGTGGACACAGCTAAATGAAGACCCATTTTTCAAGTGGGAAGAGAAGTAACTGCCTCACGGGTGACAGAGAACCAGAGGAGGACTGAAGTCCCTCTGTCCACCCCATGCTGCTTCAGACAGCAATAAAAAGGTAGTCTGGTTATTGCTAGGACAGGGCTGCAAACAGAGCCTGAGAGCAGAGAATGTCTTGAACAGTATTTCATTGTCCCACAGCCAATTTTCAGAGTAAAACCACAGACTAATGTGAAGATTTCACAATGCAGATATTTGACAAAGAAAGGATATTTCTTCTGGTGTAACGTTTGGGCCCTGACACCAATTCAACATATTTCCCAATGACAAAAAATCTTGTAAATCACAACATACAAGGATTACAGAAGTTAAAGATAGAAGAAGAAACCCACAAAGCAGAAATATTAAGGCCACCTGTGCACTAGTGAAATGCACAGTTGCCACAGTCAAACAGGATATATCCCTCATTAACATTACGTATAATAAATCACACACATATGTATAATAGGAACTTCATCTTATTCTAGAGAAGTAGAACCAGAAAAATTAAAATAAGCTAAAGCTTTTGTGGCCAACCTACAGTAAAAAGCTCTAGCTTGAATCCTAGCAGCTCTTAGCAGCCTAAGTCAACGTAACACCAGATGGAAAACAGAGGTTCCCATGTAGATCCCTATCAAAGCCAGACCAGGATTCTGAGGTGAATGCTTCCAAGGAGAAAGGGAGAAAAAGAAAACATCAAAGGACAAGTTGCCAAGGTTATAACCTGAGACCTAACATCAGCCACAGACATTTATTTAACCTTTCAGGTGCTCATTAGTGTCAAGCCCTCGTGGCAGCCTCCATACTGTCTCTCCATCCTGCAGCTGGCTGAATGTGGAGCTATATCCCATCCTAATGAGCCACAAGGAGGGTGATGTGCGTCACTGGCTTCTGTTTCAATCTTGGCAATCTCAGTGTAAAAGCCTTGCAACATCTTCTGATTCTCCTGACATTTAATTAGACGGTGTCATTTTGATGCCACAGTCTGTCTCACAGGATAACTACAGAACAACATGTGGAGCCTAAAAGTTCCATGAAAAGTTTCAGGTCTGGCAGCCAAGCTTACAAGCCCCCTGACAGTCACGGTTCCTGGGACTGGTTCCCATTAGCCCTTTGTTTTGGCACTGCTATCAGCAAGAGCTTCTCTGTTAAGGACAAAGAAACAAAAAAACCTGCAGAGCTCAGCATAGCCTTGCAAAAAATGA
>WAAG01048208.1:33056-60350 GCA_013390105.1 Tichodroma muraria | reverse complement strand
TGTTTTTTCTTTTCTTTTTTTTCTTAGACCTAGTGCGGGGGTAAGTGAGAAGTGAATTGAAGTGTAAAGAGCCCATGAAGCCAGTCACATTGCACTGAGTAATGCAGTGCAAGCCTTTTAAAAGGGCCATGAATTATTTATGCTGCGTGCTGTTCAAGGTTTGAACAAGCTGAGTGAGAATATGAAGACAAGTTGTCTCTTATGAATTGACACACTCGGTTTCTCCTGGTAGCTGTTTATCTAAAAAGGAGCTCTCTTCTATCTCTGCACAAATCAAATTAATAGAGCCTTTTCCTGATTTCCAGGGGCCACTTGAAATGTTACAGTTTGTTATCTTGTTTTTATGTATTTGATTCTTCTGAAATGCACTCCTGTGAAGATACGGGCTAGCCTAAAAGCAGTGCTTCCTCCACAGGCTGAAAAAACGCCTTATTTGAGTCAGAAATTATCTTGCTTTCATAAAGACTGGTGTTTTAAAGCTGTTTCAATTATGGTTTGCAATGCTGTTTTGCTTAGGATGATTTTTTTGACTTTTTTGGGAGCCATGCTTATGGTTTTGAGGGGTGGAGGAAGACATGACAAGCCGTTCCTGTTGTCCCTGAGCATCACTCTAGAGATGGTTTTTGGCCCAGCAGAACTCAAGATGAGTGTCTGACTGGGGGTGAATAATTTAAAAACAGTGAGGGGAGTGTTGCAGCACCTCCTAAATCTGCTGCTGGTGGATAAAATTTCTGTTGAGCAAAATTATTGAGGTAAGAGGTTCTCCTTCCTCCTGAGCCCCCCGCTAGCTTAACCTGTGCCACACCGGGTCCAAAACATGCTCCTGGGGTAGGGAGCAAGCGCCTACTCAAAGCACAGGCAAAAGATGAATGTGCGATGGTTTTGAGAACAATTACAGTGTCTGGTGTTTATTAGTCATAATTTGGTAGGGAAGGATGTTCCCCTATGCGAGGCACGACTTGGCTTGCTTTTTGTGTCCGGCCTGAGACGGTGCTGGCTGTGTCCTTGGGGTGGGAAAAGTGACTCTGCTCCTCTTTTGGGGCTCACGCCCTCCCAGGTGGTGCTGGAATGCTTTGTGAAGAAGGACCTGGTGTACACGAAGGCAAACCCCACCTTCCACCACTGGAAAGTTGACAACAGAAAGTTTGGGCTCACTTTTCAAAGCCCCGCTGATGCTCGAGCCTTCGACAGAGGAGTGAGGAAAGCCATCGAGGACCTCATTGAAGGTAGCGTGGGGGTGGACACTTCCACCCTTGAAAGAGTGGGCAGGGGGCTTGAGTCAGGGAGCTGGGAAAAGGGATGTGTTTAAAATCAGTTCTTGGGCTTGGAGGTCTCTTTGTGCATGTGTCCAAGTGCTGCTGGGGCCCTTATCCTACAGTGAGCAAGCCCCAGCTTTTAAGAATTGAGTTTTCTCGTCCCTTAGAGAAGATCAGGTGTTTCAGTCAAGTATTTTTCAATCCTTTCTGTCCAGACTTCTCCCGGTTATTTATCAAGTTTTTTGTTACTGCTTTTTTTGATAGGCTTGGGTTTCACACTGTGGTGGCAACTCAAACAGCCCAGGCTCTTTATTTGCAGTCAAATCTCATCTTACTGAGTCTTTGTTAAATCATAGGATTTAATTCCTGCCTGGAGTTGAATAAAACTTCGGTTTGTTTTTGGTTTTATTTTGCAGTAATTAGTTCTGTCTGCGTCCTCTTAGCTGAATAGTAGTTCTTGAAGACTTTGTTGTGTTTTGGGGTGTTGTTTTTTTAATTCTGTAAAAAATGCGTTTGAATTGTCTGGGCTTTGAAGTTGTCATAAATTTTTCCTTTTCACATTTCATTGCAATCAGGCAATCACAATACAGCTATAATTCAATTGTACTTTATTTTAATGAAATTTGATTCTTCATGCATTTTTTTCTTGACTTTTTTTTTTTTTAACCGTACTACTTTATGCAGGGACTTAGTAGTCCAAAACCTTTTGCTTTCTCTTCCAGTGTGACCAGAATATTTTTATATGCAGATGGTATGTTTTCTGAGAGTACTCAGATGTATGTATAGATGTGTATTCTTTCTGAGGACATTAGCTCCAAAAGACAGCCTGATGTTCTGGATGGCCTGTCCTTGCTTTAACATGAACATGGTAGATACTGAGAGAGAATTAATCCCCCAGGGTTCCTTGCTGGTAAATACCTCATCAGTTAGAGGAAGGATGTTCTCAGTTCATTTGCTTTTTTCTGTGCCATTAACATTGAGAAGTTACAGGTAGATTTTCTTGTTGTTGTTAAAACTGAAGCATTTTGAGTCATAAAAGTGATGTTTTATGTAGGTGACATGGGATTGTGCAAAGTTTCCAGGAGACAACTCAGCTGTATTGAGTAGTATTTTGGACATGCCAATACTTGGCAACTCCTGTTTTGCTCTTCTTGATCCATTTTACAGTGGAGGTATTTAAAATCAAGTTCTGCTGTATCTCAGATACTTCAAAATCAGCAAATCTATATTTATCCCATTAACAGTACAGGCTGATCCCCGTGAATGTGTTCCTCATTAACTTCCAAATAAGGCTTTCTGAATGAAAAACAGTAACTTGCTCATGCACACACAGCGTCGGGCAGCGGATTTCGTTTATCATTCATTTTTTGTTCACATACTTGATCAAATTCAGCAGGTAATTTTAAGCACAACTAAGTGTGCATTCAGAACTTCACTTCATGAAATCATGGCTTTATTGTGGATATTTAACCAATAGTTCATTCCTTGTAGCACCAGAAGTTTGAGACACAGGTACCAGAACCGTGTGCAGCTCCATGAGAGGTTCGGCTTTTTTTAATTTTAAAGCTAATGTAGCAAATGGCACAAATGTTTCCACATTACTCAGTCTTTTAAGTGGGCTTTCACACTTAGCTCTGCACATCTTCGTGATGATGCAACTGAGAGCAGCCAAGGCTGGTGCCAATAGCATTATATAAAGCACGTTATTTTAACAAATTTCCAGAATGAAAGCAGTACAAGCCGTTCTACTGTGTTGGTCAGGGATGTGATGTGGCCATAATTCAGTCTAGCAGTGGGCTTCCATCCAAAAGTTAGACCTTTGACTTGAGGGTTCTCCCCCCCAACAGGTCCTCTTGCTGCACCCACCCTCCTTGGCAGCCTCAGGGTAGATGAAGCCAGCCAGGAAGGGCGTTTGGGATCTTGACTGGGTATAGGGAGAGGAGTCACTCCTTCTTAGGTACAGCATAAATTTGGGGTCAAGTCCCGCAATGGTGAGCATCCCCTTCCCTGAGGCCGTTCTGTGATGTGGCTGCTCACCAGGCCCTCGAGCAGCTCTGCAGGAGCACCTGCAGGGTGAGGAAAGTTTTTTGATATGCTTCCCTGCTTTTCCAGAAGATTGCCTAATGTACGTAGTGAAAATTGCCCCCCAGTATTTTTCTCTTGTCTATGGTTTTACACATACCGGCTCCTTTCAGATATTTTGTTTACGTGGGGCAAGGTGATTCTCTGAGAAGTTGGTGATAACAGAGAAGATCTTTAGCGTGTGTAACAACTACCAAAATCAAAAGCAAGGAACCCAATCTAACTCTTCATTGTCAAAGTGGGGTTCATTTTATTTTAAATTAAAGGTTATTTCCCCCCCCCCAGATTTAGGGAGTAAGTGAAGAAAAACTCAAATGTCGTTTCTTGACAATTGAGAATCAGCCTGGAGCACAGATTAGTACATAGCCTTACCATTCTTCAGCAATTAGTCTTCTGTATTGGAAATGCTAACTGCTATTTTTATCATTGTTAATTAGCATTGGCAGCCACACAGTTGCGTTTCAAGAAACACTTTTTCAGATTTTACCTCTGTCTTGGGTTGCACGGCAAGATGTAACCAGGAGTATGTATTCTATCACCATTTGTTGGAACTGGGTCAGGGGGGTGGAGGAGGGGGATAACCCTCTGTCAATGGGCCAGTTGTTAAAAAACCAGGCAGGGCAGTTTTCTTTATCTCTTCCAAGACCCATCCTCCCTCAAGAGATACCAGTTTATCCAGAGGGATGAAGTGGAAAGCAGCCGTATGGAGCCCCACATGACAGGTTGCAGAAGCTACTGAAGGAGAAGGTGGATCAAGTCAGCTTGCTGAGCTCAAAGCCGTTCAACTGGCCCTGGACATTGCTGAGAGAGAAAAGTGGCCAAAGCTCTGCCTCTACACTGATTCATGGATGGTAGCCAGTGCTCTGTGGGGATGGCTGGAAAGCTGGAAAGAGGCTAATTGGCAGCGTAGAGGAAAACCAATCTGGGCTGCTGATGAGTGGAAAGATATTGCCACTCGTAGAGAAGTTACCTGTGAAAGTCCGCCATGTAGTCCATGTTCCCAAGAGTCGGGCTAATGAGGAGCACCGAAACAACAGTCAGGTAGATCAGGCTGCAAAGATAGAGGTGTCAAAGATAGATTTAGATTGGCAACACAAGGGAGAGCTATTTCTAGCTCGATGGGCCCATGATGCCTCAGGCCATCAGGGCAGAGATGCCACCTCTACGTGGGCACGAGACCGAGGGGTGGATCTGACCATGGACAGCATTTCTCAGGTCATCCATGACTGTGAGACGTGTGCTGCCATCAAGCAGGCCAAGCGGGTGAAGCCCCTCTGGTATGGGGGGCGGTGGTCCAAGTACAAGTATGGGGAGGCCTGGCAGATTGACTACATCACACTGCCCCAGACACGCCAAGGCGAGCACTATGTGCTGACCATGGTGGAAGCCACCACTGGATGGTTGGAAACCTACCCTGTGCCTCATGCTACTGCCCGGAACACCATCCTGGGCCTGGAAAAGCAAGTCCTGTGGAGACTTGGCACCCCTGAGAGAATCGAGTCAGACAACGGGACCCATTTCAAGAATGGCCTTACAAACACCTGGGCCAGAGAACACGGTATTGAATGGATCTGTCGTATCCCTTATCATGCACCAGCTGCCGTGAAAGTTGAACGGTGCAATGGACTACTCAAGACTACCTTGAAGGCACTTGGCGGAGGGACCTTCAGGAACTGGGAAATGAACTTGGCAAAAGCCACCTGGATGGTCAACACCCGAAGGTCCATCAGTCGAGCTGGCCCTGCCCAGTCCGAACCAAGGGATGCACTGTGTGCATCCCTTGCACACAGTGGATGGAGATAAAGTCCCTGTGGTGCACATGAAGGGTATTCTAGGAAAGACTGTTTGGATTAGTCCCACCTCAGGCAAAGACAAACCCATCCGTGGGATTGTTTTTGCTCAGGGGCCAGGTTACACTTGGTGGGAAATGTAGAANTATATATATATATATATTAGAGTTTAAAGAGAGTAGTAATTTGGGTATGATACAGATGGTAGTAGAGTAAGGGGTGGATAATGTTTTGGGTTTCAGTGCAGGATGTAGCCAGCAGTGTGTATTCTATCAGCATCTGTTGAAAACCGGGTGGGGGGTGGAGGAGAGGGGCAATCCTGTAATCCTCTGTCAATGGGCCAGTTGTTAAAAAAACAGGTGGGGCAGTGTCCTTTATCTCTTCCACAACCCATCCTCATCCAGAGAGATATCTTCTGATAATGGGCCATTGATTCTCACTAAATGACTGATAAAACCACATCATCCCATTGGAAGATGCTCCACCCAGGGGGAGGAGCCAAGCATTTCCTACGTGGATAAAAATCTGAGATTTGGAGCCAAAGGCAGCCTTTTCCACTGGATTCTCAGAGGAAGACCAGGTCTATCTATCACAACTGGACCTTCAGAGGAAAACTACACCCTTTCTACAGGGTCATTGCTTCAACAGAGCCACATCTGCCACTCCAGAAGAGGACTGCAGCCCCCATTTAATCAGACTGCTACCAACACCCTGACCCACAGGGGGTCAGGTTGTATTCTGGCTCTGTCAGTGGGTTTATTTTTTTGTATTACGCATTTTTATCTTAATTTTCCTAATAAAGGACTGTTACTCCTATTCCCATATCTTTGCCTGAGAGCCCCTTAATTTCAAAATTATAGTGATTCGGAGGGAGGGGGTTTACATTTTTCCATTTCAAGGGAGGCTTCTGCCTTCCTTAGCAGACATCTGTCTTTTCAAACCCAGACAACCTCTCCAGCCCAGGTACCAGCAGGTGGGTTGTTCTTCCTTAATTTGAGCCACTCTTTTGCACATCTACAGCACACAAACCTGTGAGAATCCGAATGTTTAACGGCATCCAAAAAAAAAAGTTTGATGGAAATAACCATGTATTTTAAAAGCTGTTGGTTTGTTTTTTTCTAGGATCTACGACTTCCTCGTCCACCCTTCACAACGAGGCCGAGGTCGGCGATGATGATGTCTTCACTGTAAGTTCATGTCACCCAAGGTCCTTATCTTTTATGTTCAGGTTTATGTGGTCAGGTTAGGAAGGGTTTTTCTTTTTGTGCCTCAGGGCTGGCATTCAGCCACCATGGTGTTTGGACACTTGAGTGTGTTTTATTTGATGGAAGTATATCCTCCACAGAATGTGAGGCCTCCTGTCAGCCTCCTGTTGCTACATGAAAAGCATGTCAGAGCAGGTGATGTCAGGGGCTGGAAGTGAAGAAATTATCGCCCTTTAATTTCTTTTGGCTTAGGCTGAGGTGGTGCACACACCTGCTAATACTCCTCTCTGTCCTTGGGAAGCTTCCTGCAAACTCAGGTAATTAGCAAGGGGACTGCTGCCCAGGTACACAAGGAAATAAGGTTTTGAATCGCAGCTGTAAACAAGCAAACTTTAAAGTTGTTTCACCTGTACATGGAACATAGAAAGTTCAGACGCTTTTTCAGTGTCTTGTAGAAACTCACAGAAAGTGCTCCAGGTGGAGGAAGGCACACTAGTGTGGCATCTGTCTAAGCAGCAGTGACTTAAACAGGAGTGAGCTCTTGTTGGAGGTTGATTTGCGGTGTTGTCTAAAATGCATTATGGAGTTTTGCTGAAACTGAAGCTACTAAGGAAAGGAAATTTTTTTTTCCTTTTCAAAAGGAAAATTAAAAAGTAAAAAGAAATCTTGTCAGGTGAAAATGTGACTCTGATTAGGGCTATTCCATGGGCTGGAAACAAGTTGCTCATGCTGTATATTTTCTTCTTTATAATAAAGTTATTTGTTCACCTTAATTCAACCCCCATGTGCACATATTAATTATTTTACAAATGCCTTCCTTGTCCCAGATGGCAGGAAGGGGGAAGGTGGGATATCCTCAGTGCAGCAACAGCAAATGCAGAATTGCTTTTGCGTTCTTCTGGAATTGCTACTTCCCTGGATTTTTAGGGTGAAGGAGGAAAAAAGCAGTACAAGCATCATGCTGCTTGAAAATGAGTCCCGGGAAGCATCCAAAGCCAAAAGGTGTTTTTTGAGGGTGACGTTTTGCCAGCATGGGGCCACGTCAGATTCCCTGCTGAGTTTTGACCGGATCTTCCCAACGGCTGGCATGTTGTCCGCATCTGTCCTTCTGTCACGCTCAGGGAGACAAACAACATCAGGCAGGGTTAAAAGGTGACTTCCTGCACTCTGCAGCAAAACTATCATTAGCAGCTGCTTCCCAACTACCTGCCAGAAGTGATTTATAGGCACTGGCACTGGGACGGGGTCGGGACAGACGTGGAGGCACCGGTGGAGCCAGAGCCTTTTACCAGTACGTGCTGCTTTGTTCCCAAACTCGCTGGAGGAGCTGTGCTCTGCTGGGGGTGGACAGTCACTCTTGGTGTGTGTGTGGCTCTTCTGTGCTCATCAGAAAGCAGTTGTCTGTCAAAATATGCCTTGGAATGTGTGTGTGCCAGCTCTCACTGGGTTACACATCGGAATACTCGGTGTTTAAGCAGTGACAAGTGGCCTATGGAAACAGAAGAGTATATTTTTGCTAAAATCCTGCTGGCTGATGTTTGGGCAGCTGGGACTCCTGAATTTCTCCACAAGCTCAATCTTGTGGCTGAGTGTTGATTTTTAAACTCAAAGAATGATTTTTACAAGGAGGAAGAAGCTTGCTGCCTTTAAGTAGGTGGTGTTTTACATTGAAAAAGTTGGATGAATCCTGCTCCAGCTGCATCAAAATCACTCAAACTCCTGTGTTCAAAATGAAGAGCCAGAACTGCAGGAGGTTTTTCCCACCTACTTGACCCTGGGGAGGTGACAGATGACTCCCTGCCATGCAGACATTTATGGGTAGGATGCCTGATGGAGAAGGAGGACCAAGCTGCTCAACAGCGTTAGCTAGGAGGGAAGCCTCAGCGGTGTTAGCATCTTGTTGGGACATGAGGAATGAGTTGTGTCCTGCCTGGCAGTACTCTCTGCAGGGTTTTGTCATCTCCAGAGTGCAAGAGGGACCTCACTGGTGGTGGGACCTCGCATGGTGCTGTTTCTCAGGATGGCACACCGGGGCGGATGTGTTGTCATACTCCAAAAATAAGGCATTGGGGACATCTCCTTCCCCAATATGTCTTTGTTTTTCTGGGATGAAGTCTTTCCTTTTCCTGCAGTCCTTAAGCTCTTCAAAGCTCTCAACTTCCTACTTATCTGGTAGGTTATGGTGAAGTATGAAGACTGCATAAGCCAGAAATAACATACTGAAGCATAGAGCAGTTTAAAACTGGAAGAAATTGATAGGGCTGTGAAATGTTTTATTTTTACCCTTCTGTTCCATTCTTTCTTTGCACATATTTTTGACTTGGGTATCATAGTCCATTTGGTCATCCTTCCACACAAAACTTCTCTACAACTTTCTGTAAACTCTTATCCAGCCACAGCAGTGGATTTTTTGGGTTTGGTTGGGTCTTTTTCTCTGTTTTAAAGAGAAAGTACATTTGTTCTTTTTTATTTCCTAAGGTAGTTATTAAAACCTTCACAGTCCTCCTCCTCTCCCACACATGCATGAATAAACTTAACTGCGTGCGGCAGAATTTTCAAAAGCATCTGCATGATTGAGTCATTTAATCAGTCATTTACCCGTCTCTGAAAATCTCAGCCACTGCTGCTGCACTGCTGCCTCAAATACTTGGCCCAAGGTCCTGCTCTTCCTGAAGATGTTTCAATCTGCTCAAGCACGGCGGTCCAAAACTTCACATTTCTGAGGCTGCTTTGTGGCCGGCCGCCCCGACTTCATCGCGCACAGATGTTCGCAGCGGCTCGGCGCTCCCAGCTGTGGCACGACCCCCCTCATTACACACAGGCCCTGACCCCCGTGTGGCTGATGGCTGTTGGTTGACAGGGGGCTTCTATAAAGCCCCTGGTCCTGTTAGCTGCGGCACGGCTCCGTGGGATGCGCGTAGCGTTGCGCGTGCCGCCGGTGCATCGTCCGTCCCGTTCGTTCCTCCGGCAGCGTGCGACCCTTCCAGGCATCCAGCGGGTTGCTTCCGTGCGGAGGAGAAGTTTTGCCCCAGAGGCAGAGCTCTCCTGCAGGCCGTGAGCTTGCGTGGCTTGGTGGAGGATCGTTGTCTTGTATCAGAAGGTGGACCTTTTTTTGGGTTTGGAATTATCTGCAGCTGTGGCTGTGGGAGCATTCACTTGGTGTCAGTAGTTTTGTCTCCTCCCGTGACTGTGACTTGCAGAGCCGAGATGATAACTTGGGCAGCAGTACCCCGCCCCGTCCCTATGGCAAACACTGCCCATCCATCTTTCTGAAGCATGGGTTATATTTTTAAAAACAGGGCTTTGCCAGCTAATACTTTTCCTGTGGCTTAGACCTACAGCAAACAACCTGTTCTGAAATCCATACCTGACAGGGCAGGAAACAACAGTATATAGAACTAAATGTCACAGCCTGGAGTTGAAAAATGCTTATTTCTAAAATGAAATCCCCATTTAGGAGTTTTAACAATATGTAGTTGTGTTTCTTGAGTTTCAGATCCTCTGAAGAGCCCATAAATGTTTTCCATATGTTAGCAAATAAATTTCTTCTGTCTTGTACATTATAAATCATCCTCTCAAGAGATGCAATCTGAGTAAAACTGGCCATCCATTCTGGCTCCGTTGGGGAAAACACTGTCGTTGCAACAGGCTGAGATTGTTCTGATTGTCTTCATCCATCCAACCTACATCTTCAGCCTACTTTAATTAACACTAGGATTTAATACAGCCTGAATGTATTCTGTAGTTCCTCAGCCATGGAATTTGCCATATAATTGAGTTCTTGGGTAAATTTTTTTCCCTAATCTACACTTCTACTTTCAATTACAGATAATAATCCCTCGTGACCATGAAGTGAAAATTGTGAATTGATTCCAAGGAAAAAAGGTCAATGTCTTCCAGAGTCTGCAGAGTGCCTGAAATGGCCTCTTTAAGCATCCCATCTGAAAAAGCAGAGGTGTTTGTTCTGGACCTTGTGACCAGTTCAGCTGAAACACCACTTGTGTTTTTCAGATAAATCTGCAGCCTTGTACCTGCTTTAGTGCTGAAGAAAAGACACCCACTGGCAGGAGGAGCAGCAGCTCCCATGTTTGTTCTGGTTTGTGACTCTAAAAATTACTGCAGTCTCCTTTTGCTTTAAGGGAAATGTAAGGGAGAACGCAGCAAAACTCAGCCTTACTGGGTTTGATACGCATGTTAAAATCACGTGTATTTTATATAATCAGTAATTTATTTTTTTAAAAAAAATCCTGGTTTTTGTTCAATACAAGACCTGCAGACTTTGGCAGATCGAGCAGGCGTGACCTAGAGGTGCATGGTTGAGCAGCAGAGTTCTGTTTCAAGGTGCACACACCCCACCCTCTTGCTTCTCTTGTTGCTTCTCTTGTTGGCTTCTGGCTAAAAGCTTACTTGTCTTGGTTCCCCAACTGCAAGATGGGGGAAATAACTCTCCTGCTTCCCTGAGGTGATATGGACAGATCTTGCTGCCACTGCTTTTTTTTCTGAACTTCCAGCAGAAGTCTTCAGGCTCATGTTTTCGCTACCAAGTCGTGTGTTTGGAGCAATCCTGTGCCTCCTGTGCCTTTTTCTTGTCAGAACGTGGATTCTTGTGCCTGTGTTTGAGTTAGGAAGTTTGTTATGTGGCTTGGACGCTGCTGACAGTCATTTCAGAGACAGACACAATTACCTCTTCTCCAGCAGAACAGTGCACACTGGGGCAGATGTTTGCATTACAGTCCCCCTTGCATCTCCTGCTTTCCTAATTAAAAAAACAGATCTATCCCTGCTGCCTTTCCTTGAAACCTTTTGTCCACTTTCATCTCCCATCTGGGCCCCGAGCATGTTACAGCCTCACTATTAAAATTTATAAGATTTATATTAGTTAGATAAACACTAAATCTAATTTTTTCTTGCTGGCTTGGTCATTTCACATTCAGATGGTTCTTTTAAAGAACAGCTGTGACTTTTTTTTTCTTTAAAGTAGACAGTAGAAACCCAGTCCAAATACTTTGGAATATATTCGTAAATTCTATGTGATGCTGGAGCATCTCTCATCCCAGCCATCTACAGAAAATGATGTTGCTGAGAGTAGAACAACACTGAGTTGCAAGATGTGTTTCAATCAGAAGCTGTGCTCAGAGATTGAGGAGCCACAAGAGCTTGCAATTTCCTTTTTCTTAATGCTGTCCTCGAGTAGCAGAAGGGGAAAATGCGTTTTGGAGGCACAGAGCTCTCTGTGGGGATGATGGGGTTGTCACCTCGAGCAAATCCACCTTGTTTGCTCTGTGAGGCTGAGCAGACCGACAAGGGGATTGTTACAGTGACAGGACGTGATGGCCCTACTTCTGTTCTTCTTCCTGCCCAGCAGCCAGCTGTGCTCTGTGTGAACAGCCAGAGGGTTCATTGCTGCTAGCCACATCCTCTGATGTCTGGATTTTGGGCTTGCACTGTAAACCACAGCTATTCTAATTCAGATTTTAAAGGAAAAAAAAAGTACTTGCCAAGAAGAGAGAAATTCACACACAGAAAAACCAGCAGGCTCAAATCCTTCCCTCAAAAAACTGAAAAGGTCCTGACTATCCACCAGTTTTAAGGCTAGCTGCTTTTTCTTTGTTTGGGTTTTTTTCCTACCTTCGGGTTAACTTTGCCCACACAAATTCACATCACTCAATGGGAATGGATACCAGTGCTGAAAGAGATTTTTCAGTAGGGAAGGTCAAGTGGAAAGTTTTTTCTCTGGCTGTCAGGTTTATTTTCTAGTGTTGTATTTCTCCCTTTCTTTCAGGATCTCATGTTTCTTTCAAGTGGTGCTGGAAATTAACCCATTTATTTTCTTGCTCTTTCTGCCAATAGAAGCAGGCTGTACTCACTGATAATTTAATACTATTGTCACTGGAACAGTGGTATCATCTGGAAAGGCAGCTGCTCTTTTCCTTAAGTCCTTCGAAAATGTAGGGGCAATTACTGAGTACTTCAGCCTATAGATTGCCCTTGCTTGCTCTTACTCATAACCTATCATTTGGACAGAAGGATATATAAAAATTACTGTGGTGTGGAGGTGCACAGAACATAAAATCTGTTTATTCTTGTGTATAGAACAGATTCATAAGATGTAAGTGAAGAGCTCAGGGGAGCAGATAGGCAAAAGCTTGGAGGTTTGTTTGCTCCCTTTAAAAGAAAGGAGAGGGGAGTAAGGGTCTTCTGCAATTCATGTATTGTATTTATCATGAGGTTTCTTTTGCTTTTGTGCCACTCTCTGATAGGTAAAGCATGCTTTTCTTACTGCAGATCAGGATTTGGCATTTTAACACAATTCCCAAATGGATGAATTTCAGTTGCTTTGGTGTTCTTTCACTCTAAGTGAATTACAAGTAAGAACAAATTATTAAAGTATCTGCATTGCTATCAGATATTCCAAGGCTCACTGCTGTGTAGTTTTTATGTAGCTAATTATAGCAATGACTGGGATGTGTTGAGCTACTTTGCTGAGGGTAAGCAATTTCTCTTGTCACAATTCTTCCTCTCAAGACCGTTTTTTGTAGTGTATTTTTTGGCTCTGTACCATTCCCACATACAAACACGGTTGGTTGTGCAGTGGGATTGGGATATATCCTGCAGGAAACGGAAATTTGATCTTTTGCTGTGGTGGAAGTTTCCTTATAGCTGCATCTTGCCAGAACTTGTGCTGTAATTTGTGCACCAGTGAAGTATTCAGTTTTGTTCAGTTTGCCCCAGCAGTTCAAAACAGATTGCCTTCTCTCCTCCTCTCCTAATTCTTTCCTTCTCAACACCCATTTTGCCCTTTCCCTGTGCTTGGATGATGATACGGTGTCATATTCCAGTATGCCAGCTCTTAAGATTTTGTACTCTATTATTTTTGGCGTGCATAACCAGACTTGCATTAATTTAAGTAATCTTCAGATTACTGAAGGCCTTGTTTTCCTGCAGGATGAGCCTTTAAGCTAAGAAAGGTCACCAGCAGACCTGCCTGTAGGATTCTTTGTACAATGGTGACTTGACTGGTGCCTCTCTAGCTGTAGTTTCTAGCTGGTGAATTTGTGATCAGAGTGTGTTGTAGCACCATTTCACACTTGCAATTAAATAGCTGCATGTTTGTCTTCTGAAAAAATAATTTGGCTGTGTAGTAATGTACTTAAACTATATGATGAGTTAAAGTGTGAAGCTGTTTATGAGCGTGTTCCCTTGTATTCATTTGGAACTGAATGCTGTAGTGCATTTGTGTATTTAAGGCACGTGTCAGAAACAAAATACAACCAGGAGTAAATTACCCCTTCTTAACATACAGTAAAACAGAGGGGGAGAGTTTTGGTTTGGGTTGTTTTTTGGTTTTGTTTTTTTTACTTTTGCTTTTGTTCAGCCATGGGTTCCCAGGACATTTCTTGGTGCTTTGTAAGGGGGACCTGATTTGAGTCAAGATACCTGTGAAGAGCAAAGTATTTTCCAGCCAGCTCAGTTCCCCCACCTTGCTTTTGCAGCAGTCATGCCAAGAGTGAAGTTGATGTGGGGGAGCAGGATTTGGGGTTGCAGGAGTTACTTTAGCACCTGTATGAAACCACAGCTGAGAGATGCAACTTGACTGATGCATCTTTAGCCTCAGCAGAGCAGAGACGGGCTCCTCCATCCATCCCCCTTTTCCTAGCACAGCTGACTGTGCTGAGCCAACCCAGGGAAGTGAACCAAAAACCAGCCCTATAAAAGAAAGCGAATACTTTTCCGGTGGTTTAGCTCCTGGAGCCAGCTCGCTGTAGGGCTGGAAAAGCAGAAGTGCTGGCTCAAGGGAAACTGTAGCTGATGGGCTGAGCGGGAGGCAAAAAACCTCTGCCGCCCCACCGATATTCATGATGCCACCTGAAATTCATTGCATACCCCTGGCCCTGGACACATCGCCTTCTGCAAGACCTCAGATGTGCTGGTGATGCAAGCAAGGCGGTTCTTGCACTTGTGTCTGGTTTAGGCTTTATGACATTTTCCTCCTTCATGTTTCTGCTGTGAGGTTCATCCTTCAGTTGAGACGAGAGGGAGATGCCAGGATAGCTGAGGCGGTGTTGATGGGGGTGTATTACGGCCAAATGTGTGCTTTTACCTTGAAAATACATGGCTGATATGACTGCAGCTTTCCATTAGACTCCCTCTTTAATCTGGGCTGTGCAGTCAGCCTTTGAAGCGTATAGGCCCTTCTTTCAGCTTCAGGGTGCTTGAAAATTTGACAAAGGCAGAAAACGGCCTTTTTCATCGCTTGCATATCCAACCTGAGGAAGCGGCTTTCAGCAGGCAGCTGTATTTGTAAGCTGCGGTCTCACTGGCTGCCGTGTTGGAACAAAATGGCTTGTCCCGGGGCACTCGCGGCAGGGACAGCTGGATTCGGGGCGTCTTGGCTGGCCCCAGGCGCTGCCTTTGAAGGCAGGCAGAGCAGCTCCAGCACGGCGTGTAGAGGAAGGAGGCAGCCTTGGCCGGGGGCAGAGCGATGACTGACAACTTCCTGTGCTGCGGCAGAAAGGATCGGGGAATGGCTGCCCGGCACAGAAGCCGGCGGTGCCGGCGCGGCCGCCGCCGTGCGCGTCCGGAGCGAGCCGGCCGGGCTGGGCCGTGGCGACTGAGAGAGGGGGGAAAGCGTTCGGCTCCTGGGGCTGGGCTGGAGCATCCCTAGGGAGCTGAGTGGCAGCCGTGGGGCGAGTGAGCGCGCCGCTCTCCCCTTCGGGAGGGAGCCTGTAATTCCCACCTGCTGTGTAAACAGTGGCAAATCTGATTTGAGTCTGTCGTCTTGAGTGACAAGTAGACAAGAAAAACCCAGGACAGACAGAGAGTTGAGGCTGCCTGGAGCGTGTCCCTGAATTTTGGATCCTCTCAAATGATTGGAGTTGGGGGGGTTTGGTTTGGTTGTTTGGGCTTTGGTTTTTTTTTGGAGAATTTGGAAGAGAAAGTAGTGTGGTAAAGCTTAGCAATGAAACATGCTTTTATAAGAGGCTTCAAGATTTTTCTTTTAAGTTGACAGATTCCCTCTCCCACCCCTAGAAAGAAAAAGAAAGCAAGAAAGAAAAAAGAAAAGCTGTAAAAAGAAAAAAAACCCACGACTTTTTGGCTGAGGAAATATTGTAAGGTGGTGTCCCCTCTGCCCCCTGGTATGTGTTTGGTTGTAACTGAGGATGAGCAACAAAACACAAGAGTCTGGGGATCTCAGAGTAGACCTCTGCCCAGTACAGAAATGCATTATAAAGAACTGCATCTAAATAGGCCTGTTTCCTTCCCTCACCTGTCTAATGTGTTTTGTTAATGGTCTGCTTGCCCTGTATCTTGTAAATACTTCATGAAAATTAAATCAGAAGGGATTATAGGAAGCAGTTCATACGGCTCTGTCTGCTTCTGCAAAAGGAGAAGGAAAGACAGAAGTACTGTTACATTTTTAAGCAGAGCCTGACATATTTGCAGTGCATATGAAGAGGGTATTTTAAAAGTTTGCATCAGCTGTTGGATTCTATTTTGGTGATAAATTCCAGCTAAAATATCATCGATGTTCATAACTGTGTGAATAAATGACCCCTAACTGACTTCCTAAAATATCATATTAGTCTGCTGTGGGAAGTTTGCTTTTAACTTAGTTTTTTCTCCCTCTGTTTGTAGCCTGTTGTATTATATAGGAGCATCACTGCTGAATTTAGAGGCTGCAGCGTACATAGCAAAGACATTAATGATGGTTTAGGTGCATCAATTCTTTTAGCTTGGCTAATTTAATTTTCTTTAGTGTTTTTCTTTCCCCCCTTAATATTATTTCCTTCCCCCCCTACTTGAAAGTTTCTGTATAGAAGAGCTGAGATTCGTGGTGAGTTTTGTGGAGCCATCTGTTTCCAGCCACGCTCAGCTGTCCAGTGTTTAACACCCCCTTATGAACTTTCCTCTTTTATTTCCTAGCATCCTACCCATCTTGCAAAAGGAATGCTTTTTGGCAGTGTTGGATGTGCCAAGTTCCCTGTCAGCACCTGAAAATTAGGATCTCCCCTTCCAGCCTCCCCCACCTCTGCTCTCTGTACCTCCGTCCTCCCACATGGATGGTCAGCTGAGGTCGAGGAGCTGATGCAAAAGTGATTTTGGGCTGCATTCCTGTGGTCCTGCACCCACACACGCCCACAGAGCAGGTGATGGGACTGGTGGGGGGGAGAATCAGTGGCCACCTCCCCTCAGCAGTTCAGACCATGGTGGCCATTCTCTTGGCCTTAGCAGAGGACAGCTGTGGTAATGTGGATAATACTGTTAGAGAAGGAGGCTCTGCTAATCTTTGCAGAACTGTACAAGCACAAACATTGGATGCTGGAGCATCCAGCAATGCTGTAGTCCACCCCAGGATGTCATTTTCAAGCTATAAACAGATTAACAGAGCCTCTGTGAAGGGGAAAGGCCAGCCTCTATCTCTAGATGGTTTTAATTAATTGGTTAGTTTAAACAGTTCCCAGGTTTAAGTAAAAAGATCCTGTTGAAGCAGTGTAGCTTGTCTCAACATGGAGAAACCCAATCAGGCCACAGCACGGAGGAGTTGCAGGAATGAAGAAGAAAGTGTGGGAGTCCTGGTAAGGAGAGGCTCTCCGCATGGATGAGGACACAAGCGCCTTGTGGATAGACAGAGCCACCCTGCTGTCACCACTGTGCCGTGGGATTGCTGTGCTGCTTGGGGGAGCAGCCCTAGAAGCTGAGCTTGTGGTTTGGGTTTTTTCCCCCTTAAAACATTTTGGTTTTCCCTTATAAGTACCTGATGCAAAGACTCTCCATCGAAGCGGTGCTCTAGCCCAGTGGTGCAGGAAGGGGGAGGGGTATCCTGGGAAGGAAGTGCTGAATAGACCTGCTCAGAGCCTCTGGTCCAGGTCTGAGTCCGAGTAAAATGAATGGGGTACTGACTTACTTCAGTCCTCCTCTGACTTCTGCAGACAAAGTTTCTCTTTGTATCTCTTCAAATGCCTGCCTTTGCAGACATGTCTGATGCCCTGTATGAGGCAAGTAGTGAAACAGGAAAATCTCCCTGAGGTTTCCCCCTTACCACATCTGAGTGTTTGTCATGTCATTTAATCGTGTCTGAGTCTCAGATTCTTTTCACTTCTTGAAGTGAGCTGTTAAGCCACATCTGTGGCCCATGCGGAGCTGCCCGATGATGCCAGAGTCGGGTTTAGCAGGAGTTTAATGGAGATGATCTTGTGCACTGAATTCTTGTAGATGTTCCTTAAGTTTTGCTGACTTCAGCCAGCACAGCCACCAGCATCTTTCTGGCACTTAAATCTGTAACCACAAAAACTTAAAATAAGAAAAGGTAGCAGTAGAAACTACTTAGCCTTCTGCACTTTATATTGGTATTTTTTTCAGGGATGACTAGAAAACAATCCAAACATTTGAGAAATTCTGCTTCTGTTCTGTTATTGGACGGGTCTGAATCCATGTTTATTGTAATGTTTGTGTACAGCCTGTTTGTCTTTGAACTGAACTGGAATATGATCTAACATGAAGCTTTTCCTTCAGACTTTCAGCAGAGTAGAACTACATTCAGCTCCAGCAATCCCCCATGGATGAGAATGGCAAAATGTTTCAAAAATGTGTGGAAGCAATTTTCTGCAATACAATTTCTATCTTGTCTTCAGTGATGGGAAACAAGCAGAAATTTGACAAAAGCATTTTCTTCCATGGCTTTGTCTTGCCATGACAAATTAAAAGCTTGTGCTTAGGAGACAGGAGTCTCAAATCTTAAAAGATTTTTCACACTGAATCTTTTTCTTAATACTTGGATAATCTAAGCTCTCTTTGAAATGGGCTGTCTTGAGTATACAGGGCACACTTAGAGGTTGATGGAAAATGTCAGCTCTTCCCTTTTCTAATTTTCTTGAATAGAGAGAAAAAGGTGTTTTGAGACAAAATTTAGGATTTGTGCTGTTCCACTATCTGTGAAACTCAGAAGTGCTGTATCTCTTTAGGCTTTAAAAATACAAAAATAAAGCTGGAGGAGAACGGAAGGACTTGTTCTGGTCTGGCAAGATTAAGCTGAGGGAGTTCTGGGAGACTGTATTTTATCTTAATTTCTTTGGAAAGGTGGAAATTTCTCTGCCGTGCATCCGAAATAACTCTCAGACTTTCTCTTTGTGAAGCTCCTAAACAGCGGCTCTGTAGATAAGGCCCAGGCCGGCGCAGAGCTCGGTATCACTCACTTGCCACGCTGTTTTGCTGGCTTTATCATTCTTCCTTTCCTTCCTGATAGCACAGCTGTGCCTCCCCATGTTCTGGTGAAAGGGAAGGGTCGAGTGAAAATGTGTCAGGGCTCCCAAGGGATTGCACCTGGGCAGAGCGCACCAAGGACTTTGGCAAAAGTTCGGTGGGGAGCCCATTGCAGAGGCCTCGGCCGGAGGTGCTTGGGCTGTGGCCTGGGAGGATGCAGCTCTGGGGCTGCCACTTTTCCAGGCTCATCCTCAACCCAAGCAGAGCTGGGGTTTCTTGTCCTGGGAATGGTGGGGATGCCTCCTCAAAAGATGAGCTGGCGCTGGACTCTTCTTCAACATGTCCAGGCCTCCACGGGTGAATGCAGGAGCTGCTGCAAGGAGCTTTGGCTGTTGTGGAAGGATGCCTTTGGTAAAGAGGAGACCGTGAGCCCCACCAAGTTTTGCTTTTCCGTGCTACATGTCAGGAGCCCCCCTTGGAGCTGGATGCTGGGGTGTGTGGGCCTGCATGGCAGTGGGAGATGGGAAAAGTGGAGCAGGGCAAGAGGGAGCAGGTTGGCTTGTGCTTTGCAAAGGCCAGGCTGGCATGGGGTTTTGATTCCTTCAGGACCATTACTTGCAAAGCTAACTGTTCAACATCGTGATACATCTGTTCCCCCTTACTTTATGCAACCATTAACATTTTCTAGAGAGGGGAAATAAAAGTCTTGCTTGACCCACAATTATTTTTGACAGCAAACTTGCAAATCCTTTAGCTGGCAGAGAGCACTTCTGGAAGTTTTAAGTGACAGAACTCTATAATTTCCCTCTGGCAACCAATTTCTGACAAGCTGCCACAGATTGTATTGCTTCATAATTCTGAGAGGACTCTTTCTTCTTTTTTGTAGTCAGCCTTGCATGTTGCATCACACAGAGTGAACCTATTCTGTGAAGCCATTAGAGGCAAGGTGATCAGTCCAGTTCAGAAGCAGAAGGAGGCTGCTTTTTCTCATGTTTTTTTTCACAGACACTCATCTATGCTTATTGCTTAGGTATCTGATTAGCCTTCTTGTATAACAAATCCATTTCAATGAGAAATAAACTGCAGCAAATGATTAACATAATCTCCTTTACTAATGACTGGGTTTTTTTAATTTAATGAGTCACTTCTCAAAGTCTGAGGGGGAAACAAGGACATGCTTTTCTTTTTTTTTTTTTTTTTCTTTAAATTACCACAGTGCCATCATTTGCCTGTAGAAGCCTGGTGTAGTTTCTTTAAGCAGCCATACCACACATGCAGTACGTGTGCTTGCTCAGATACATCCAGCTTGCCTGCAACAGGAAATGTGTTGCACAGGTTTTAATAAAATGACTCTTACGGTCGTGATTAATGATTTTGTTATCCAAGCAGGGAAACCACAAGAGTTTGTGACCGCTACAGCAGTCAGAAGGTTCTGGTACAAGCAGCACAAACGTCTCCTAATTGGGCGTTTGAGGGCATGTTGAAACAGAGTTTGTTATCGGACTCCCTGTTCCAACAACTTTTTTTTGGGTTCTTTTCTCTTATGTGACTACCGGGTGTGTTTTCAGTAGTTTCCCCTCGCAGCCAAATGCTGGAGCTGGATTGGTTTTAACAGGTTTGAGAAGAAGATGGTGTTTCTCTGAGAGACCAGTGGCTCAGTGGTTTGGGACCTGATTTTCCATCAGGGAAATAGCCTGGCTCTGGAAGCCATGTCCTTTCTAGATGTATTTCTGTAGGTGAGTGTGTTGTATTTGGAAGACTTACAGCAAACATCTCATGTCTCCACCCTTCATCAACCTCCCCAAAATTTTCCCTGCTCTGCTGATGGTAGATAATCCCAGCCAAGTCCCAGCTTTCTTGTGGGGGACAGAAGCTGTTCCCTGCTTCCCTCGCTGACAAAGTCTTGCCATAATTTGTTCTTAGTGGCACTTGGCTGAAGATGAGTGTGCCTTTTCTTTGAGAATATGCCTGATTTTCACCGGTCACCAAGTCCAGGTTCAGTCCCAGTGGAGGGGCGTTGAGAGAGCAGTACACTTGCAGAGGCCTGAGGCATCATCATGCCTCTAATCCTTGGTCACTTACTTTCTTCTGGGAGTTTCCCTCTGGCTTCTTGAACCACATTTTAGCTGTGGCCACCATCAGAAGTACCTCCTTCTGCCTGAAACTTATTTGGGCCTGTTCCAGTGGATGCCTCCAGTGATCTTTCTTTCTGAAGGATACTCGGAGAATGATCCCTTCCTGCGCACATTCCTATGGGATTCACAATTCAGTAGACTTCTTATCTTCTTGGTCCCTTCTGTGATCTCTTTCCCAGTCTGGAGAGACCAGGCTGTTTAGCAGGCTGTTGTTGAGAAGCCATCCCATGTCCTCTGTGGTACTGGCCCTGGCTCTGTGAGCTTGCCATGGTGGAAATACTCTTATTGGGCCAGGGTGGAGGAGGGCCAGCACCACAGACAGCTTGGAGCAGCACAGCAGATCCATACAGTGCCTTGGCAGTTGTCTTTGTTGCTGCTGGGTTTTTTAACCTGTTGCTGAGCCACCAAGTGGACACTGTCATAGAGCTGCCTATTTTAATCCCAAGACCTCTTTCCTGAACAGCAGTAACTGGCTCAGAGGGCATCATTCTGTGTGTCAGGTCAAGGTGTTGATGTCACATTACTCTTTAGGTTTAATTATGTTTGGGGTTTTTTTAACATCCAACATGTTAAAAGCCTCTCAGCATTATGAGATTCTTAAGCAAGTTTTTAGGGTCAGCTTTCATTTTGACTCTCATGAGTAACAAGTTTCATTCGGAAACTGTGTCATCATCTTGTTCATCTCTCTCCTCACATCACTGATGAGTGTGCCCACGGCACAGGTAAGGAGCCTGTGGGGTTCACTGGTGACCTTCTGCTTGGGAGGCAGGAATTTTTGTTTTCTTCCATCCTCAGAGCATGCATTCCTGTGTGTTGAGAGCGCTCTTCCCCTATGTCAGTTAGGGGAAGAAACAGTGAGGAGCCTTGGTGGAAAATACCAGTGCTTACCCCAGCTGATGGTCAGCAAGGTAACTCTGCAGACAGTGCATTTGTCACCTAGCTACTGCTTAACTCTGCAGACAGTGCATTTGTCACCCAGCTACTGCCACCAACCAGGAGCCAGCACGAACTTTATGGACGAGTGAGCAGAGACCCAGTCTTGGATAGCTTGATTTCCCCTTTCTGGGTGCTTAGAGTAAGTATTTGTGTTGGCAAACTGCCCATCTAATCTGAGGACATTGAATGTGGAAATGCAGCAATTTTTAATAAGGAGAAAGCGGAGAGCAGCGCCGCAGCCTCTGGTATGCTGCAAACAGGTTTTGTAGCCATGTCAACACATGTGGAGGAGAGGCTCGGTTGCCCTGACGGGTCTAAAGGGAGAAGAAGGTGTGGAGGAAAGCAAAGGTAGATAGATACAAATCGAGCAAGATAAAAATCACTACAAGCTCTTTTCCAGTTGCCTGTTGCAGAAATGCTGCCTTCCCAGAGAGGCAGCAAATAGCACAGTGCTTGGAGGGCTGGTTATAGCTCCCAGCTGCCCTGCTGAGATTATCGAGGAGTTATATCCAGTTTGGGTGGGATTTTTATTTTCATCCAGGACAGGGAGGCAGTTGCAGGACAGTATGTGCAATGATCTCCCACTGGGTTGTTTCCCCAGGCTGTATTGTTTGGACCATGAACACCCATGATGTTTTTGGAGCGTATCCACAAAAGGCCTGTCCCAGCAGGGCTCAGCTGTGGATCCACTGAAGGTGAAGGATCCTGCTGGCTGCCACAGTACCATTTTAAAGCCCTGCCTCTTTTTTGCTTCACTTTAGTCAAAGTTTAGTTTTGAGAGCAGGCTGGGGCTTCCCGGGCCTTGGGGTGTGTTATGTGGCTTTCTGAGAAGTTTAAATCACAGCTCAGCATCTTAGTCTTCACCACATACAGCTCTGCAGGAAAGGTACTTGTGTGAGTACCAACATGGCTGTTGTAACTAAATCCTGACTCTTGTCAGGGTTTTCAAATGGGTTTCAAGCTTAATGTTATTACAAAACATTTGTAGAAACTGCTCTCTCTCTCTTTTTTTTTTTTTTGAAATGTCCCCAAAATGTGCTAGATATTGTAGGGCCTGAAGTTAAGTGCACAGAAATTAGCTTTGAAGGGTTTAAACCCCAGATTTGAAATGCCTTTGTCTAATAAGTTATGAAGACTAGGCTGATGAAACCTCTTTTTTAAAAGAGCCTGAATATTGGTGCAGTTCCACTTCAGAGGTGTTGTTAACTATGTTAAGAGTTGTTCTGCTTCTGTGTACTCGTTTAAAAAGAAAAAAAGAATAAAACAAACACACATATTAACAGTCTCTTCTTAATGGGAGTCAGCCATTCTAAACTCATTCTGCTTGTTGTACCTCTCAGATAACCCAGCCTGGCTTTACATCACACTGCAAACAACTGTGTATTTGCTTTCAACAAAATAAGTTGGGAGTTCGGCGCTTTTAAAGTGCTGTAGGAGTTAAAAAGAGAACCAACGTCTATTTTTGTGTTGTAATGCTTCAAGGTGTTCTCACCTTTGGACAGAGTCTTTCAGGGTGTTGTTTTCAGAATAAACAAATACTCACAATGAGGGTTCTTGTATTCTTGGAGCAAGAAATGTGTCTGGTGCGATTCATTGGAAAATAGTATTTAGAGAGTGCATTCTTAACAAGGAGAGAGGGTTTTTCAGGTAAAACCAGTCTTCTGCTACTCCTGATACGATTCTTCTCTGCTCTTGAGGTTGTGTCTCAGCTGACTGTGGTGGCAATCAGGAACCTTTTCCATGGACTTGTAGCTGCAGCATATCTTGTTAGTTGAGAGGGGGTGGGGTGGAGATTTGATTTTATTTCAGGCATCGATGTTTCAGGCACGTGCAGTGCTACAGCTGTTCTGTTTGTTGTGCATGGAGGCTGTCTTTCTCCTGCTCTTGGTTTGCTGGTGCATTTAACAACTGTCCATTGATATTCATGGTAATATGAAAAAGCTCAAAATCTGTCAATAGAATTAATGGGCAAAGTCCTGGATATGGTATGGCAACTGTTTTAACCAAGGAAGGGCTATGGAGAGGTAGTGGCTGACATTATTACCTCATTTTCTGAATTTCTGCAGGAATATGATTGTTAAGAAGCAGTAGCAACAGCAGGTTACTGTGAGATAATTCACCCTTTCATGATCATTGTTGCATGATGATGTAACTATTTAACCTAAAGAAAGTGCTTGCAGGGAGCCAGGAATGTATAAAAACATAACTAACATCCATTGCACGTTAAATTGTGAGTGGCAAAAAAAGTGACAAAACAAGAAAAAAAAAAAAACCCTGAAGTTTTTAAAGGAAAGCTGATTATTCAAGTAGCCGGTGATGAACTGGAATTCACTGAGTGTTTGGAGAATGTGTAAAGGTTAACGAAATTGCCAGTATTTTTGTAGCCTGGGTAACTGGTGGGGTACAGGCTGGGCACACAGATGCTTTGTCTGAGCCCTCAGGACCTACAGGATTGTGTCATTTGCTGGAGTTTAACTTTGCTCTTCAGAGGTAGCTCCTGGTGAACGCTCATCGTCCCGCCATGCCCGGGATAACAACATGCCAAGCCAATACAGGTGGTGTTGGTGAATATGTCGCAGGCAGGCTATGGCATATTATTTTTCCGTGTGTGTGGTGACAGCTTTTATGGCCTGGCAACAGATCTGCCTCTTTCAAGTATTTTATGTGAAACCTCATGAAGCCTCCAGCGGTCAGGTGTCGCCAGTATTGCAGGTGTGCGCGAAGTCAGTGAGTGGCAA
Organism: Tichodroma muraria; assembly: GCA_013390105.1. Taxonomy (NCBI): domain Eukaryota; kingdom Metazoa; phylum Chordata; class Aves; order Passeriformes; family Sittidae; genus Tichodroma; species Tichodroma muraria. Next base: position 36,007 of record WAAG01048208.1, on the reverse strand, counting down.
AACATCTCTCGGTGCCCTGCGCGGTAACAGCTGAATGCGTGACGATCTTTTTCCCCCTTTTTCCGTTTATAACAGAATGCTACAGATAGCTCCTCCAACTCCTCTCAGAAAAGGGAACAGCCTGTGCGAACTCTGGCTTCTCCGGCATCCTGCGAACATCGAAGAATTTGCACTCGTGGACACCTTCACGACCATTACAGCTCTGACCACTACCATCTAGAACAAGTAAGGTTCCTTTCCAGTGTCGCTGCCTCTCTGTCTGCCAGAGTTTGCCGGTGTTTGGTTTTCCTCCACGTGCCTGAGAGACAGCTCCCTCCTTCTGCTCTCCCCGTTTCCTCCTCAGTTAGCTTTAAATGGCTTCCTGTTATTAAAAAAGGGATGAGAGGAGGGGTAACACTATGGTTTAGCAAGTTACGTTGTACCACGTGCACACAGGCCTGTGTAGGACTGTGACAGTTGTGCTCCCTCCTGAGCCAAGGGCTGAAAGCCTGTGATGGATCACGGTGAAGGGCATATGAAGAAGGAAAGACACAGTTGTTAAATATTGGCTCTTCAGGAAGCAAGGACACAGTGATTACCAGTAGCAAAATGAGCTTATTTATCTTTTTTCTCTCTTCATCTCCTTCCTGCTTCCACAGTCAGTACCACGATCCTACCGGCACGTCAACTTTCCAGACGATGATGAGGAGATAGTGCGCATCAATCCTCGGGAAAAGATTTGGATGACTGGGTATGAGGATTATCGCCATGCCCCAGCGCGAGGAAAGAACTTTGATCCCGATGACATGGACTCCTACGTACGTTTTGCCAAAAGCGAGGCCTCGAAACACGAATACACTTACCCTTACGTAGACAACTCGGACTTTGACCTGGGTGAGGATACCAAGGGTGCTGTGATAAAGACTCAACCTGTCAAATTCAAGCCCAGGCGGAAGGAAGACGGTGAGAGGTCGCGGTGCGTGTACTGCAGGGACATGTTCAACCACGAGGAGAACAAGCGGGGTCAGTGCCAGGATGCTCCAGACCGCGTCAAGACTTGCATCCATCGAGTGAGCTGTATGTGGTGCGCAGACACTATGCTCTATCACTGTATGTCCGACCCAGAAGGAGACTATACAGATCCTTGCTCGTGCGACACCAGTGATGAAATGTTTTGCCTCCGGTGGATGGCCCTTATCGCCTTGTCTTTCATTGCTCCATGTATGTGCTGTTACTTGCCGCTTCGGGCTTGTTACCACTGTGGGGTCATGTGCAGGTGCTGTGGTGGAAAACACAAAGCTGCTGGATGACTACAGATGCATTCAAAGTGTTAGGTTTTTCCTATAGTTCAAAGGAACACGTTGGTTTAGGAGCACTGAGGTCACTCACTTTAATGCAGCCACTGTGCCCGACAGCATCCGGAAACCACCAGTTTGGATCACTTTACATTGGGTCGTCTGGGGCTCACACTGCATTGATTTGCTCATCAACTGTTCTAACTAACTAACCTACAGCATAGACTTTTGTATTATTAATCTGTAATCAAAACAGACTGTCTTGTACATGTTTATATTTTTTTTTTTTTTTTCATTTAAAATGAGTTTGAGAGAAGAACTGCTTTAAACGGTGGTGGATTGTAGAACATCTCCAGGTTGTGTCTGTCTTGCCTCCGCTTGTGTGGTACCATCAGCGTGTTAGCAAGCTTTGGCATTTCTAGAAATGGGGCGGTGTAGTGAATGAGATCTCACTTGGAAGGTATTTTAACTTACCGTCAAGCTATTGTGTGTGTATAGAAGGTGTGCTAGTAACAAACTTGTACCACAACACAGTATTTCTGTCACTGGTTTTCTTTGGGATTTTTGTTCTGTTTTCCAAAGCTAAAATAGCCATCTAAGCTGCAGTTTCTCTTCTGGGGTCCATCGTCATTTCCTTCAGCAAACATCTTAAATTATTTCTCTGTTCTTAAAGCTCTGTGAACAGGAAGTAAGGCTCAGTTACCATAGTCACATAACCATTGAGAATCTGATAGTCCTTCTTACCTGTAATCATTTCAGACCACTACTTGAAAGGGAAACTTAAATTTTAGGCTTTTCTCTTTGCCCTAAATAACATTGGAAAAATGTGTTTTCAGAGCTCTGCCCAAAAAGAAAGGGAACTTCTTCATTAGCCAGCAACGTAGAGATCTGTGAATAAAACACTAAGGTTCCAGATGAGGAAAATTGTTGATATGCAAAGAATTACTAACAATGCAATGTCAAAAGCACTATTATGGCAATTCTGGGGAAATGCTGCATTAAGTGGTGGATTATATGGAAAATCGTGTCTGTTTGTTTTCTGTATACATGAGCATGAGAACATTGGCGTCCACTGTAGTAACACCATTTAGCAATCTAAGCAGGTATTTAAAAATCCAAAGCCAGGGTGTCAGCTGCCACTTCCAGTCTGTGACCTGCGGTCCCAATCCACCAGATACTTCCACATGTCTCTGAGAGCCTGCGTGTGGGATGGAGCATGTGAGTCTTTGCAGGAGCCAGACTGAGGTGTCTGCCTGGCTTTCCCCCTCCCCAGTTCACCACCCAGGTTTATCAAGTGGATGCATAAGGTGCATACAGCAGGATAATATTACTTTTTTTTTTTTTTTAATTATTTTTTTTAATGTCATGTTGTCTTGTGTACAAGGCTTGTAATTAGCTTGGAAAAAGAGTATTTTTCTAATATATTACAAGGAATAGCCAAATAATTTTTATTAAAAAAATAAAAAAAAAATGATTTAGCGCAGTGAGCTCTAACTAGCATAGTACAATCCGAATACTTTGAGGCAGCTAGGGATTGGCTTGTCAAAGCTGGCACTGCTGTTCCTGCCATAATTTCTTTCTGCAGTAAATTGCCAGTGGGCGCATGTCCTTTCCCTCCCTCTATTGCACATTGACATCAGTCTTAAAAGAGAGGATTTTTTTTTTTTTTTTTAAAAA
>WAAG01048208.1:0-32363 GCA_013390105.1 Tichodroma muraria | reverse complement strand
TTTTTTTTTTTTTTCATTTAAAATGAGTTTGAGAGAAGAACTGCTTTAAACGGTGGTGGATTGTAGAACATCTCCAGGTTGTGTCTGTCTTGCCTCCGCTTGTGTGGTACCATCAGCGTGTTAGCAAGCTTTGGCATTTCTAGAAATGGGGCGGTGTAGTGAATGAGATCTCACTTGGAAGGTATTTTAACTTACCGTCAAGCTATTGTGTGTGTATAGAAGGTGTGCTAGTAACAAACTTGTACCACAACACAGTATTTCTGTCACTGGTTTTCTTTGGGATTTTTGTTCTGTTTTCCAAAGCTAAAATAGCCATCTAAGCTGCAGTTTCTCTTCTGGGGTCCATCGTCATTTCCTTCAGCAAACATCTTAAATTATTTCTCTGTTCTTAAAGCTCTGTGAACAGGAAGTAAGGCTCAGTTACCATAGTCACATAACCATTGAGAATCTGATAGTCCTTCTTACCTGTAATCATTTCAGACCACTACTTGAAAGGGAAACTTAAATTTTAGGCTTTTCTCTTTGCCCTAAATAACATTGGAAAAATGTGTTTTCAGAGCTCTGCCCAAAAAGAAAGGGAACTTCTTCATTAGCCAGCAACGTAGAGATCTGTGAATAAAACACTAAGGTTCCAGATGAGGAAAATTGTTGATATGCAAAGAATTACTAACAATGCAATGTCAAAAGCACTATTATGGCAATTCTGGGGAAATGCTGCATTAAGTGGTGGATTATATGGAAAATCGTGTCTGTTTGTTTTCTGTATACATGAGCATGAGAACATTGGCGTCCACTGTAGTAACACCATTTAGCAATCTAAGCAGGTATTTAAAAATCCAAAGCCAGGGTGTCAGCTGCCACTTCCAGTCTGTGACCTGCGGTCCCAATCCACCAGATACTTCCACATGTCTCTGAGAGCCTGCGTGTGGGATGGAGCATGTGAGTCTTTGCAGGAGCCAGACTGAGGTGTCTGCCTGGCTTTCCCCCTCCCCAGTTCACCACCCAGGTTTATCAAGTGGATGCATAAGGTGCATACAGCAGGATAATATTACTTTTTTTTTTTTTTTAAGAATTAATTTGCCAAATAAATGTAAAAGGAGCGCTTGCCATTTTTTCTTGGTGGAATGTCCCAACGGTTCCTCTGAGAGTTAATCACAGCTTTTTAGTCAACCATGAATTAAGTATGCAATGTGCTTATTATACACTATAAAGTTGGGTAGGTTTAATTCATAGCAGCTACTGGGGATTTTTTTGGTTGTGAGAAAAAAAATTGAGTGATAGTGGAAAAGGGATGGAGTGTTACACTCTGGGTGATGTGTCTGGGTTTGCTGAATGAAATACAAATATTTTGTGCCTAATAGCAGTTGACAAATCTCTCAATGGTGTCTAGTAAACATCAAGCCAGCCTCGTAAAAAAATAATGAAACAACCTTTTCCTTTTTTTTCTGTTCTCAAAAGTTGTTTCATGTATACAAACATCTGTAAGATCTTCTCTCTATAAAGCACAACACTACAAAAAGATCTTACAGTTTTTTGTCCGGTCTTGAAGTGCCCCTATTTATTTAAGTAAAGTAGACATACTCCAAGCCTTTCTGTATGTCTGAAAATAAAAGTCTAAAAAAAAAAAAGGTCCCTCTTTTTATTTTTTTTTCTTTCCCTTCTCCTTCCTCCCCTCTTCTCTTGGGTTTTTGTAATACTTGTAGATTTTGCTGCGTACGTTATTTGGTTCGTGATGGCAGTGGTGTAAGGGCACAAGGATAGAAATGGGTGGTTTTTTGTAAATATTTCTCCTTAATTTCCACACTGCTGCTGAACAGTGTGTAGCATTCTCCCAGTCAGCTTTGCAATACTGACATCAATCATTTGAGAGAAATTATTCAGATTTTATTTTTGTATCTGTGGTAACAAAAACATTAACCAATTTTTTTTCCTGTTGTGGAAAGGTTTTGGGTTTTTTTGTTTGTTTGTTTTTTTTTCCAAGCTATTGCTCACGTTAACAAATTAAAGTGCCTGAAGCCTCATCATTATGTATCTATATACTAAAAGTTAAAACCCTGTTGTATTGATTTTTATAAGCCTTTTTACCTCTGTGTAAAAAAAATATATATACAAGTGTATGATGTACATTTTAGTTCTTAACTTCTTTTTTTATTGTTTCTAATATGTATGATCAGTGTAGCTATTGCTTTAAAATGTACCATGTAAATACAAATACATCATATCAAAATGATGCCGTTTATTGTCAAAATTACGCTGTTTATTGTTGTTGAGGTGGCTGGGGAGCGAGGGGGAAGCAGAATGGGGGCATCTCCAGAGCTCGGGGTTTCTAAGGAAGAAAAATTGCTTTATTTTCCACTTTTGGGTGGCGACGGCTGCTAAGCCTTGGGCGCAGGCAGTTCTCCTCCAGACACAGCAAGGGAGGACGAGGACGGGTGGGCGTTTCCAGGTGGTTTTTAGGTGTTTTTCAGACGTTTGGCGCCTGGTGGCGCCGGGCCCCAGTAGGCCCTGGCAGCCATGGCAGCGGCCAAGGCCCCCTCTTGCTCTCGCTGCCCTTGTCCCCTGAGGCCTCACCCCACCCGCGGCTCTGGGCTGAGTTAGAGATGCTGCGGGGCTCTCGTTGCTTTACTTTGTCTCATCTCGGCAGGGCTCCGAGGAGAAGGGGGCGGCAGGGAGCGGCCGCAGACGCGGCTGCCGAGCAAGGCCCGGCCGGTTGCTGAGGGCGCACGGAGCCGCTTTGCAGCCACTGGGAACGAGAGATGCCTGAGGTGCCTGGCACTGCCGTCCCTGCTCGGAGAGGTTGAGCATGGAGAGAGAATAACCCAGCTTGAATGGATACCGGGCTGCCACCAATCACCAGGGGGAAATCAGTGAGTACATCTGAATTTTTATAGTTATTTCCACCGGCTTGGTCAGGCCAACGCTGACCACATCTGCAGAGCCCAGGTTTATTTTCCCATAGGTAAGTGGTAACCAAGCTGTTGCTCCTATTTTACGTGCTGCTGTTTGTTTTGCTGCTGAACAACAAAGCTGCCTCTAGCAGTATGTAAGAGAGGAGGCAAAGAGCACCCTTTTTTATTCATTTATATTTGTTTGCCTATTCCTAGAAACATGATATGCTCATATCAACAAAGATTTCTGTGTACATTTATTATGCAACTAATGGTATGTATAAGTTACATGTTTTTAAAAAGACTTGCAGCCCTCATGAGAGATGCTCACTGTGGGTCAGGTGCTGTGTTCAGGACTCGCTTCACACAAAATTAGTCTGTTAGTGTTGGTGTTTGGCTCCATCCTCAGCAAAGCTGCAGAGTGTTGCTCACAGTCCATCACGCTCTCTTAACTAATGGAGAGGAGCTCCAACCCTATTCCCTGGCCATTTGGATTTAGCTCGTCCCACAAAATACCTGGCTAAACCACGTGTCTTGCAGCCTGCAATGTCGTCTTGCTTCATCCATGAATCAAAGGAGTTGCTTATGCCTGGAGATTTCTAAGCTGAACCAGAAAATGTTACATTTGGGCACTGAATCTGTGGAAAATGTAACTGTCATCAAGATGGGAGGCACCATGAGTGCCAACCAACTTTCTGCAGCGTAATTTACTCCTGTTGTCTGTCTGGGACAGGTACTGTCCTCTTGGTAGGGTGCAATCACAGAGACTGAGGTTGGAGAGGACACACATACTGTAAGCTTGCAGCCATATGATTCAACCATATGTTGAATATTTTATGGTTTTAAAAAAACATCTAGTTCGCTAGCAAACGTAATACAAAATACGTTTTAGAATAACGTGCTCACCCAGGCTGAGCTTTAGGGTCTGACAAATGCAGCTTGGCATTTTCTAGCAGGGACTTGGCATCAAATGTGCAGCTACCATTGCCTGGGTCAGGGTGGCTCTCCAGGCGTCTCTTTTCCCTACTTAGGCAGCAGCTGTGCTGACCCTGTTCACACCCAGGCTTTTCCTTTGGGGAGGCACCTTTGGTTTCAGACAAACACAGTTCCACCTGTGTGAATTGTTCTCCCTGTAGCCTGTGAAACTGGAGAGTCAGAGGATAAGGAGAGGATTTTCTTGACTGCTCCCTCAGGAAGCCTCCAAATGCTTCTAAGAAGCCTCTCCTAGAAGCAGCATCAGGTTGGGAGTGGCACAGTGAGTGGAAGGCAGCTGCAACGGATAACCTGTGTGGGTCCCTCCAGCTCTGTTCTTCTCTAAGGGACCAAAGTAAGGATCATTTCTCAAGAATGCATCTGCCTGGCCTTGCCTCCAGGGGCAGGATGCATGAGGAGAGTTCACCTGGCCTCCTTTAATCACTGGCTAGGAAGTTTTTCTCACTCTGCTTGGGGAGCTTGTAATTTAAATGGGGAAAACAGACTGACCCCTGTTGTGAAAACAACTCCAAGGGTTTGAATGACTTTCTGTAAAGTCATATGGGAGTTTTGTGACACAGTCTGATCTGGAGTATCCTGAGCACAAGTTCACCACCATTTTTATCCAGAGCTCATTTCTCCTGTCATCCTGGAGATTAATCAGGAAGTCTGGGCTTTGTCAGGAGCCTCGCTGCATGGAGCACAAACCAAGCTGCCGGAAGGGGTGTGTAGATCTCCTTTCTCTACTAATTCCACTTAAAAATGCAAATTTGAAGTAGCTGTCAGGATGCCTGGAAACAAGAGGTATCGTTGCATGTGTTCTCAGTACTTACCACAGACAGAACTTGTCTTCTTGTAATAAAAGAAATGCAGCCTTTTTCTGTGAGAACAACAAGGAGATGCTTTCCTTTCTTCAGCACACGATGTTAGGTGAGTTAACATCCTCCTAACACCTTGTCCTTTTCCAGGATGTTTTTAGGCAATTAAATTCCTTAGAATCTTGATGACATACGTGGAAATAAATAGAAAAATGTTTGGCTTCCACCCAGAGACAAGATATTTAGATGGTGGAAAGTATGTGTGTATTTTTGGGGTCGTATACTTAGATCCCCACAAATATTTTTAGTTGCTTTCCTGCAGTAATGCACAACCATCCCATGCCGTTCATCTCATTCCCCACTTGTAAATTCATTTGGGAAGAGTTGACAGGCTTTGGTTTGACTTCTGTTGGGTTCCAAGCCTGCTGCCTAACGTCACGTGGGATCTCACGGCAGCGCTCTGGGTGGCTGTAAGGAGAAAGGTTTGTGAGGACTGTAACACATCCCACCTCTCTGCATGAGCCATCACAGATCCCTGCTCCGAGGTGGCAAGGAAAATACAAAGTGGTTTTCAGACTTAATGTAATTCATGTAATCACCTAAGGAGTCACTGATGTTAGGAGTAAGTATCATTGCCTCGGGGAGCGAGAATTAACGCGTGCTTCGGGATGGATAAGACATTGCCAAGTCATACACAGCCTTAAACTTAACTCTTACCTAGATTACTTACTATTAATTATGTAGCAAATGTCACATGAACTGGCATTCTTTTTTTTTTTTTGCATTTTCTGAGCTTATGTCACGGTGAGCTACTGAATTGGCCAACATCTGTTTTAGGGCAACTGACAGGACTAGCATCAGGCTTACTGCTTTGAGCAAGCACTTTGTTGATTTTCACACTCTTAATTTCCCCACTTCAGTGTTGTGCCAGTGTTGTCTTATTAACCGATAGAGTTCTCGATGTGACATTTCAGTCATAAAAAAGAACAGGGATAGGGAACTTGTCAATACAGTGAGACCCTTGAAGTATCAAGTCTGGTATGTTTCCAAATGTACCCTATCTTCAAATCTGAGATTTCCAGTGTGCAGATTACATTTAGCTCCAACCTCATTCAGAAACTAAAAAGCTCAGACACTTCTAAAGTTTGAAGCATTATCATCCTTGTGCCCCAGAGAGTAATTTCCAACTTTAAAAACCCAATTCCAGAACAACTGAACGTAATTGATTTCACTTTAAAAGTGCTTACTCTTTACAACTTCCTGAGAACGATGATAAAAGCCAGGTTACAAAGTATAACTTTAAACCACATTTTGCAAAAGTGCTGGTGACAACTTACAGCAGAGAGTACTTTGGTGTGGGCAGCCAAAAGAAGCAGTATTCTGCTGGTTTTGTTCAGGAGTTGGAACATTGCAAAATCAAAATCCCAATAAATTTGTTTCGGAAAACTCTGAACAGCTAAAACAAAAAAGGAAAAAGAAGTTAGGACTGAATGCAGATGTGGGAAATATGGTTCATCCTAGGTATGAAACATAAGAAGAAATACAATCTTTTTATTCCTTTTCTTTTGAGGGATACCTGAATGAGGCTCCCATTGTCACAGTAATGTTTGGGTATGGGGCCTGAAGTTCAAGCTGGAATGCCCCCAGCAGTTTCCATGTATTCCTGCCAGGAAGGGCGGATGGTTTGTGCCTGCAAGAGGAATGTTCAGACCCACACCATGGCTCAGGCTGTCAGACTGGAAATGTGTATATGGATATGTATGCACACATCCTTTGGGAGCAGAAATCCGAAATTACCAACATGCTCCAAAGGCCTAAGTGATAGCTACCCTTTAATTAACTGAACAGGTAAAACTCCAGCTTGTATGGCTGACCCTGGTGGCTTGGCAGCAATGAATGGGGTTTTCTGTGCAGTGACCCCGAGTCTTGGGGGTGGCTGCAGGGTTTCTCTGTTCACTTAGTGAATAGATCTCAGTGAACATCCTCACACAGAGCAAAACCCCAGAACTTTATTAAGTGGTTCAGCCAGCCACAGAAATTAGAAGGCTTCCAGACAGCAAGCAAAGTAGCAATGGGATGAAGTAGAGAGATATATTCTGCTCAGAGGAGTTTTCTGCTTTGCTGTGGCTCGAGGGTCACATGCTGGATGGTCAGTGACGCTGTTTCTGGGGGCCATTGACTGGGCCCTGGGGAAACCACGGGAATTTTGGAAGCAGGAAACCCTGTGCATTCATTCATCTGTCTGAAATGGAGGGGGTTTGAGGCAAGCCATTTGGCCAGGGCAAGGCAGCCTTTGCAACAGTGCCAGTTCCACGGTTTAAGTACAGTTTCTGCCACAAGGCTGAGGCATAGCTGTACTTCCACATGTGGCCAGGAATGCCGCAGGCCTGGAGCAGGCTGCGGGGTGAGCAGAGGAGCGGAGTCCTCACACTTAACCCCGTCTTGGCAGAGAGATTTGAAGGACTGCAGTGTGCCAGAGAGGTAGCAAAAATACCACATACATTTAATTTCAAAACTCTAGCAACCATCAGCAATGCGACGCTATTTGCTGCAATTGTGCTTCTCTAGACTTTGAATAAATGGACTCCTTCCAGCAACAGGTAGGAGACAACTGGAGACTGTTCTCCAGGTCCCTGAGGTAAAGTCCTAATTCCGCTTAAGTCAGTGGCGGAAGACCCATACACTAAAGTGAATTTAGTGATTTCTCTCCTGGGAGGTGAAGGGTTTGGATATATCTTAAGGTTTGGCACCCAAAGCACCTCCTTGACCGGCAGCTCTCTGAGGTGAACTTCCCAAGCTCTTCTTGTTCAGCCTGGAGGAGACTGAGGGGAGACCTCACTGCAGCTACAACTTCCTCTGGAGGGGAAGAGGAGGGGCAGGCACTGATCCCTTTGTGACCAGTGACAGGATCTGAGGGAACAGCCTGAAGCTGTGTCAGGGAAGGTTTAGGTTGGATATTAAGAAAAGTTTCTTCATCCAGAGGGTGGTTTGGCACTGGAACAGGCTCCTGAGGAAAGTGATCACAGCACCAAGACTGACAGTTCAAGAAACATTTGGACAACACTCTCAGGCACATGGTGGGATTGTTGTGGTGTCCTGTACAGGGCCAGGAGTTGGACTTTGGTGATCCCTGTGGGCCCCTTCCAGCTGAGGGTATTCCATCATTCTCCTTCCCCCATCCTCCTCAGAGACACTGGGTACAATGACAGTCTACATCTCTAAAAGGGGATTTCTACTACACAGTGCAGCAGCTCCCCAATTCTGTCTTAAAAGGACTGTTTGAAATGGGAGCCACTTTCTGCTCCTGCAAAGGAACTAGCTGTCCCAGCTAGTGACAGCTGAGGGTTTTGTGGGACCCTAGGATTACTGATTTTAAACTTAGCACCTTGGCTTGTCGTCCATTTCTTCTCCTGTGCCCAATTACCAGGACGTTTCATATACTTGGACCTTCACAAAAGAAATACAGGTAGGAGGAGTAAACACTTTTGACTTTAAAAGTGACAGATTGGCAGGGAGGTTCCCTGAGCCACCTTTCACTCATTTTTGGCAGCTTGCAGGGTTTCCAGCTGGCAGCAATTATTTCTGATACTAGGTTGAAATTCCAATCAAAGATTTTTAAAAAGGCTGAAAGGATGCCTGTGTCCTAACATTCACGACCAAAAGGTCCTGCAACAGAGAAGCACCTCTGAAAGGACTGTGTTTTCAAACCCACTCACATACATAACAGTTTAAGAGCTGTCACCATCAGAGCACTTTTTACGGCCAGTTCCTGAAGGAAGTGGTTGCAAAGATGTGGCATGAAGAGCAGCAAATCCAGGTGCAGAGCAGAGAGCTTTTGAACTTAGAGCAAATGTGTGATACTTTTTTCTTACCAGAACAACTGCTGTTTGTGACCATCTGAACTTTGAGCTACAAGAAAATGTCTTAGGGGTTCATCAGGCTGATATCCTGTCTCTAACCACAGCCTGTACCAGATACTTCAAAGGGAAAGAGTACAAGAAACTCTGTATTGGAATCATCTGCTAGCAGAGGAAATTTCTTCCCAACATCAGACAATTTGCCATTGATTTATCCCCTCAAACAGGAAAGTTTATGTGCCTCTTAAAAAAATCCAGTTGAATTTGATAGTGATGTGAGTTTATTCATCAACCCTAACAAATTTTTATTTGAAATCTATTTGATTTCTCTAAAATAACAACTCTTCTACTATTTCGTGTGGTGGTTTTCCTAGTGCTGAAATGACAGTTTGAGGGTTTTTCCAGCCACTTTTTTATACAGAATGCCCTTGAAATGTGATGATGTTCAGGAGCTGCGGCCCTGTGGCATCTATTTTGCAAATGACAGTGTCTCCTCCTCCAAATCCTTCTCCTGGCAAGAGGTTTAATCCTCTTTTATGGATCCTATAACCGTCATTTCCTTATTGTTGGGATGCCACTGTGTTCTTACTGTTGTACAGTTTCTCTGGAGCCTCCTGTATGTCAAAGACCCAAAACAGATTGAGCGTATGAGACTACAGTGAAAACACAGGAATTTATTGGTTTGTTTGTTTGTCAGATTGCTGACATTGAGCTGGATTTATAATATTTGTGTTCTAGAACTCAGATACTTCCCAAAACAGCTGTGCTGTAGCTGTGAATGTAAACTAGGATGAACGGGATGTCTGACAAGAAGGTGTAAAATCTGTATTTAGGCTCAATGGGCTTTGATCTGGGAGGTGTTGAATGTCTTAATTTTTTCTGAAACCCACGAGCTTGGCAGGTGTAAAACATTGGCCCCGCTGAGGTCAATGGCAAACTTCCCACTGACTTTAGTAAAGTATAATCACCCCCAAAATACAGGTTTGGGACACTAATTGTTGGCAGCTATTTTTCTAAGAGCCTGGCTGATGCACAGAACAATACCAGAATGCCTCTGGGGGTTTTATTTCTTTTTGCAAAGGTCTGTGCGTTTTCCCCAAACCTATAATGAAATATGGGAAAATTCTGAAGCCCAAGTTGCCATCACAGTCCTTTGAAGGGTCATTTATTTGGTCTTAGTTAAAAACAACACAAAGACCTGCTTTGCTTAATACAAGGCCTGGCCAGCTGAGCAGTTCAGCCAAATTGTAGAAACTTGGTGCTTCTGCTGCAGAAACTCACTGGTTGACGTTTGGATACTAATGTGAGACTTCTAGTTTGGTTGTTTAGTGAATTTTAACTGTTTTGACATGAAGTAGAGATGAGCAGCATCTCCAGAAGCCAGGCCACAGATCACTGAAAATTGTAGGTACAGGGCTCTCTAAGATGTGGGTCCTAAGACTCTGCACCTCATTGAATTTAATTGCAGCTTGGAGTAAAAAGACATGTACAAATTCATCTTTGGCTTGGTTTCTTACAGATTTGCATTTGCACCATTAATCTTCTGCTTGTCCTGTCCATTGCTCCAGTAATATTTCTTGAGCCACATGTCCAGGGAAAACCAGTCTGAGGTCTCGAAAACATTAATTTCCTACAGGCTTCATAAAAATAGGCAGCTGGGTAAAACAGAGAGCTCTAAGTACTCTTGCTGAGCTCATCCCTGCTTAGGCACCGGGCAAACAGTGTGGGAAAACCCTTGTTACAAGTGCCTTACCTGTGGATAAACTCAGCTGGCAGTCATGCCCTGCTGGACACTAAACAGCCACTCACAGGAGCAGCTTTGCTTTCACACCGTAGCTCTCACTTAAACAGCCAGTCATGCTCAGGCACACCCTTTTTAAAACCAAGCCCTGCTTATTTCATCGCTTGTGGAATACTTGTTTTAACATATAGCAGTGATAGCTAGAAGGGAAGTGACATGTTTTCCCAATCAGAGCAAAGAAATGTGTCAAGTAATGCCCTGGGTTTTTCCAGTCTGACTCTAACTGCTAGAGCCTCTGCTTCACAATTTGTTAATTCAGCTGTGAGTGTTGGCTGCATCTTTGAAGGACTGTAGGTGGACGATTTTTTTTGTTGTTGTCTGATTGAAGTCTGCTTTCACCTTTTTTTACCACTTTCTTGTGCATCAGTATGAGTATTTTTCCATCTATGAAGCTAAATTATTGTAGCTGGAAAGCCAGTGATTCCAAGAGATTTCTGTGGGCTTCTGCTTGCACGATGAGAGAGATTCCTGTGCTCCAAAAGGCTTAAAATGTCTGGGTCTTGCTAATAATAACAACCCAAAAGGGAGTAGTCCAGCTGACTGTATGTAGGCCAGACTTAATCAATTAACACACTGAGATAATGACATACCAGCCTATGGAGCCTTCTAAATACAATTGTGTGTGAAGAAGGCCACTGGCTACAGGATGGCTTCACAAGTTAAATAGCACAGAATTGCCAATATTTAGATCCAGGATTTCCAGAAGGCCACACAGAGCCGGAGGGCAACAGCAGCTTCTGAAGAAATGTGCGTCTTTCCATGCTGATATCTCTACTGAAACCACGGCTCGGGGCACACCGAGATCAGAAATTTATTTCCACTGCCATCCTTTATGGCTGGTGGTTGCAGACTGATACCCATTGGAGTTGTTCAGCCAACGGGGCTGTTCCCAGGTACATCCTTGCAGAGCACACGGAAACTTTGCTTGCCGTGAAAGTTTCGGTCGTATGCGCCGCCGTATTGTTGGAGCTCATGTGAGCTGGAGTTTGCATAACAGCTCTTTAAAAAGTGGGCCTCAAAATGTCAAAGGGAGCCCCCCTTTCATGTAGAAGATGAAAGCCACATTGTCTTGGCTGAATTCCAGCATCTATCCTTGTGTGTTCGAGTGGATGATGAAGGATTTCTGGTGGTGGCTCTTGAACCGGGTGCCCTTTTACAGCCAATAAAGCTGGGTTGATTTGCTTTGATTTTGCCTTGGGCTAAGTTGGGTACAAAGGGGTTACAGTAAACTCTTAATTGGTGGCTGCTTGAATGTGTAAGCCCCTAGTTCACCCGTGTGTACAAGGAGGGCAAAAGAGGGGTGCCTTCTTTTTTGACCCTTTTGTCTAATCTGGTTTGATTGGAAGATCTTCCAGGCAGAGATTGTTACCACATGGTTGCACACTGTCTGCTGCACTGGGGACCCCGGTTGCAGTGGTAAATAACAGCCCTCAGCAGTTACTCTCACGTGAATAAAATATGACCAGCAGAGTGATCTGAGTCATCTGTCGAATAACCCACAGCTCCACCCACATACAGCTCCTCCATATGAGTCCTGAGGTTAATTAAAGGAGTTGAAAGAATGGTAGGGTTAGAGTGATTTTGGTTGAGCACCGAAGATTGATATAACCTCACAAGCTCCCCATGCTGTTCCTCCAGGCTTGGGGTTTTGCATCTTTGCTGGCTGGTCCCCAGAAGACCAGGACTGGGCTTCTAGCTGCTCTGTGGAGGCTATGCCAAACTACAGGTTTAAATATTCATTGCATTCTTCACATGCCAAATCATCTAAGTTGGAAAGCAGGAGTCTAAGATTTTGCAAAGCTGCTCTTGCACAAAAAGACCATTAAAAATTTATCATGACAGAGAAAAAACAACAACACTGCCAGTAGTAGGGAACTTTCTATTGACTTGGCTAATGCTATGTGGAGCTAACCCACATTAATCCACTTAAATGGAAGGGTGAGCCTGATCCAGTAAAAGCAATAAATCCTCTTTAGAGCTGACCAGACTCCAGTTGCACTATAGGAGAACCAGGCTGAATGGCAAGCAGTTGGCAGGAGGTAACTGGATGGGGCCTGAATTTCCAGTGCACTGGGTAATTTAACCCACAGCACCCCCTTTCCCTTATATGCGCAAACCAGTTGTGGGTAGGACCACATCCCAAAGTTCTTTGGCACCAGAGGTGGAATGATAGACTGCAGGATGGGGGAACTCCCTGCCAATACAGAACTGGGAAAACTGAAGTAGCTCTCTGTCATCCCGGGAGCTGGGTACCTGAGATGCCTGTGTCAGAAGAGTTGTCGTCCCAGGCAGCTCAAGCAGAGGGGGTGAAAGGCAGGGAGCAGAGATGGACAGAGAAACGCCTGACCTGGAGCTGGTGGGGCTCTGCCTCGCCTTGGAGGCAGCTTGCAGATGTAAAGAGAGAATGTCAGCTGCTGCTGCCTTGCTATGGGTGAGGGACTAAGTGGGTTGCTGTTAAACTCCTCAGAATTGCATCTGAAGCTGAACTGGCTTGGGAGCAAGTGGATCTTCGTGCCTGGGAAGTAGCTGTTAACTATCAGAGAGCAATTTTCTCAAGGCTGACCCAAGACATGGAACTAAACCCAGACTGGGCGAATATCTCTGTTTCCTTATTCCTCTGAGAAACTGGGCCTGAATTTAAAAGGCTGTTTAACACTTTGAAGCCACCCACAGTTCTGTCTTTGCCTCCCACGCAAGCTCCAAGGAACTGACTCATTCCCACCGTATTTTCGGCTGTGCACAGATCCTGCTCACAGCTCGGGAAGTTCCCCCTTCAGCCAAGCAAATCAAGTGCACATTGTGACTTGAGTTAGCAGAGCTTGAAAGGTTTTGCGACACCGACTCACAGCCGACGGTATCTGAAGACATCTGGCCTGCCTTTTAAAGTCAAGTAGGAGCCATATTTTTGAGTTAGCTGTATAATTTATGCCTTATCTGCCTTTCTCTATTCACGATGCTTCCTCACGTTAAATAGCTGTTTGTGAAAATAAGTGACACTGTCATCTGCTGTTAAATGAAAAGAGGTCTGCTCCCAAGCAGGCATTCACCTCTCCTCTCACCAAGTGGCAAACTCTTGTTTCTCTTGCCATGGGGACACTGCTTTGGGTTTTGCAGAGCTTTCAAGGGTGTGAGTGATACATACAGCTCTGGATGGTTTGTGACTCAGGAAAGTTTCTCTGTGAGGGGAGACATAGGGTCGTCCCTCTGTCTCTTGCCAATCTGGCGAGCTGAAATGTTCTTTCCGGTTTGGGCTAAAGTCCTGACATCCCTGGATTTCTAGCTCACTAATTCTTTCACTGCTGAGGAGAATAACTCACTTCTTGCTGACATCATGCTGTCCTCCCGCTATGCCATATCCACTGCGAGTCTTTAAACCTTCATGCTATGCCTGAGCAATTACACCCACGTTTTGACTGGGAAACAGAGACAAATTAAGGCAGTTAGAAGGAGGACGTGGGAGCCTTGCCTTCTGTTTTCCTGTTCTTCACACTGGGCTCATTATTGCCCTCTTTTCCCCTGCCTGGTAGCAAATTTCCAGCAAATGTATTGGGGTCACCACTGCCTGCTTCTCTGTAGAAAATTGCTCTGGTCTATTTGGGCTCTGGACCACTTCTGCATGCCATTACACCACAGCACAGTCTTTACAGATAAACATCTGCAGGTTTGTAAGCACAGTCCTACTCACTACATCATTACAGAAGAGAGGGGGAGCAAACATCCTTTGCAGTACAAAGGAATTGTCGACAGACTCAGAGAGAAGGGGAGAAATGTCCAAAGGCACCTTCCATTTTTGGCCTGTTGCGTTTGGTTTCTTTCATGCTACTCACTGAACGTTTGCCCCCCTCTGCAAAAATCCAGAGCAAAGGCCTGGTTGTTGTCTGCACTATTAACTAATGAAGTCAGGAATTTACCTCTGTCACCACCTGGGAATTGAATAATATAAAACCCAGCTCCTCCATCCTACTGGCACTGGGCTGAGTTCCATCAGCTTCTGAGGAGCTTTTTGGAGTTCAGAATCCTGACCTGCTCACAGTGGCTAGTGTGAGCTGAGACATGAATAAACAGTAAAGGAGATAAAGGAGAGGCTGGGTTGAAAGCAACAGCTGTTTCCTATGGACTCCTGAATAAACTCCAGCTCCTCTTGCTGATGGGCTGGGCTTTTGTCCTTGTGCAAAGGAATGAACTGCTCTGGGAATCGCATTCTGATATGAGACCAGTGGTGTTTGTGTATCACTAAATAATAAAGGTCTACTCAAGAACTTTTAAGGAGAAAAAAATGTCTACTTAAAAATGGATTTATTTCTGGTAGTTCCCAAACTTTTAGCTGTGTTACCTCACTTCAGCTGTGGTTCTAGGAGCAGAATTACACCCAGACTTGCACATGTAGCTCTTACATGGCAAAGAGCAAAGTCTTTAGCCCAAGATAGCCTTTTGCTGACTCCAGATGTGCTACTCTGCCATAAAACATTTTGGAGGCCCAGTGCTACGTTACATAAGCCACTCAGTGGTTTTAACATACATTTCACCAGGAGCAATCCCTTCTCTGTGTAACTAAGCAAAAGGTTTGGCTTGAGCCTGTTGCTATAATGAATTTCTAAAGCTGGGCTTGTGGGAATGACTCCGTTAGTTAAGCACGAGCCTCTGCTCTGCTCTACCCCCAGGAGTTCACATCAAGTTTTGGAGCTTTAGGCATTTACTCCTGATTTCCACCTGTGGAACAGAGAGATGAGCTTGGCCAGGAGAAGTGGATTTTCCTTGTACTTCTGTTGGGTAAGCTCATCCCATTTGTTTGGAAATCAAACATTTTTCTTTTATAGAGAGGTTATAGAGGTTTTGGTTATCTCAGTAGTACAGCAAGAGGAAATTCTAATATCAGATCCAGGAAACAGATAAATGCAATATATCTTAATGCAACAACGTCCTTTGCAGTTTACTACTACCTTAAGTTACTGTATCTGAAAATCCTCTAGAAAATCTTTTCACTCAGGTAATCTCTTACTTTGGGGAAGACCTGGTCACTTTTATTTACATGTGTAAATCCTCCCACAAATTATTCCAGATTAGCAAGTCCCTATGCTTTCTCTGTGCCACCCATCTGAAGAAGGGTGGCTTCAAACTGCCATTGACACTGTCACTGCAGAGACCTTCCCCACAAATATAAAGATCTTGTAGGGAGCCAGAATTTCAAGTAGACCCATTTTTAGTTTTTGCTTTTTTTTTTTTTTTTAAGAAGTATGTATAACCTGTTTTAATATGTGAATAAGCAGATGATTAATGATTTAATATGTGAATTTAGTATGTGAAGAGCCTGGAGTGGGTCCACTGGTGTATCTCCCTCTTCAACTGGCTCCAGCTGCAGTGGGAATTGAGGGCAGCTGGGTCTGGTGGGCTGTGCTGTGGGTCTCTTTATAACTCTGGGGTGGCTGCAGGCTACCTGGGCTGCTGGCAAACTGGCCACCTTAGGAGAAAAGGAGGTGGCAGCCCCATCTCCTCAGTGAACAGCGAAATGGAGCTGTGACTTCATCCAGGTTGTCCTTTTTTTAATAGGGGGAAAGGTAGGTAAAATCCCTGGGAAAGTGAAATCAAGCCTTAAAACTTCCATTTGTGTATTTGAAATGAGTAATACCTTGCCTTAGAGCAAAGCTAAATATATAAAAATACAAACCTGCTGAATTTCTAATGCTGTTTCTGAAGTCAGTGTGTTTGTTTTAAAGTTCAGTGTTAGTTAGAACTCAAGTCAATCCCTTCAATATTTCCTTTTTAATTTCTCTTTTCTATTTTCCACCAAGTCTTGCCCATCTCAACTGCTTTCCTGGGGCTCTTTTTTGTTTATCCTACACAATTTCCTTCCTTCCTTCAAGTCCAGACCCCCTTGCTCCCCTGGGACTTTGTATGATAGCTAGGCACTAATCATGTACTTCTGCCCCAGAAGCACAGATAGGGGCTTCCTCCCCCTGCTTCCAGTCAAAGGAGGATGTAAGGCATAATGGTAATCTTAAACAACACTGCTATTCATTGTTTGGGAGATCTGGGAAATATCCTTGAATTCAGCTTGCTAAATTAGCTGCTTCTTGAGTAACCCACAGCTGCTGCGTATCTGTCCCATTACATTTTACAAAAATGCAGCAGTTCTCATTACGTATGATATTCTCTAAACATAGGGACCTTCCACTAGTTTATGTCTCTGTGTAGCTCTGTTGCCGTGAATGTACACACAGAAACATTTTCTTTTGTACTCAAAAAAAAAAAAAAAAAAAAAAAAAAAACAANGAAAAAAAAAAAAAAAAGCCAACCCAACCCCAACAATTCTTGAAAACAGATTAAAGACAGGAATTTGCAATTACTCAGATGGAGCAAAGATGTTGCAGCGCTTCAGAATACAGCCTTTGTCAGGAGCCAATACTTAGATTAAAATGTTGCTTCTGGCAGTAAAAGTGCAGCTACCAGTGATTTTAAAGCTTCGTTCTGCCTGTTGTGCGCATGAACATCTCCCTTGAAGTTGGCAGGCACTGCCCTGTGCTTGCAGATATTGAAAGGCAGATGGACCATCAGTGTAAGGTGATGCTGAACTGTCTACATGAGGCAACGACATGGGCTTTGGATTTGTTCTTGTGTGTTTGCTCCTTCACATTGATTTACAGAGGAATTTGGTTTGAAAGAAAGCGTATTTCTGGTGTTACTGTGTTTACACTCCCTATTCTTTAATAACTTCTTTGCATGAGCAGGGAACTTGAGCAAATCTTGAAGAGGAAAGTTTCTGTGTCTCCTCCCTCTTGTGCAGTTTTCTAGGCTTTGTCCTTCCAAAATGGAGCAGCGTCCTTGAGGAAAACCCAAACTTCCATCTTTACTGTGTTCCTTGTGGCATAGCTGGTTCCAACAGGGAGTAATTGAAGCATCAAGTACTTTAACTAAAAATGCAGTGCTGAACAAGCAAAAATTTTCCTTGAACCCCTAGAGCTCTGTTCAATGCCTCTCTGATCCCATCCAGGGCTTATTTCATCAACTTCAGGAGGAGTCTGGCCAGGGATGAGCATCTACTGTACTCTAGACCTTGGGAGGAGTGCCACACATTTGCACATTGTCTGTTGTCACCCCACACAGAACAAGGGGTGACAAACCACGTCCTCTGTAGTGCTTCTTTGGGCTACGCTTGATCGCATGGTCACCAGCAAGGGACAGCAAGTGTCTCTGCCACAGTGGTCTTGACTGTGTTATTATGGTTAGTAAGCCAGAGGTATCCATCTCATTGCCTTCCCTCCCTCTGTTCCTGGTCATCTCTTGTCCCTCTTCTGTTTTGCTCCTCTTTGCCCCTTTTAGAACTAGAGATGTCCCCTCAAACATCCGCCTAAGTGCAGGTACAGGCTGATTGACTTCTGTGTCTGAGCCTTCCTGTAACACACACTTATATCCAGCCCCTGCTTAGTGCTTTGCTGCTGCAGGAGGGGAGGACCATCACTCTCCAGCAGGAGCTACAGAGCAACTGGAGATGGGAATCTATGCAAGGATGTGGCTTTCCTGCAGACTGGGGGAGCTGCCAGTTCTAGGGGCTCTCAGGAACCGCTTCCATGCTGGTGCATTTGGGAGTGTCAGGAAAATTAATCCACAAACTTTAGAGGTTTCNAGTTTATTTGCAAAAGCAAATATCTTTTCCCAGTCATCAATCAGTGGAATCCTTCCCATTGTTTCTTTTATCTCCCAGTGCTGGTTTTATCCACCAGCAGAGCCACAGCTTGTTTGTAAAGACAACTCTGCTATTCCTCTCAGGAGGGTGTGCAATGGATCCCTAGGAGCTGGTCAGCCGTGGGCAAGGACTGCCAAACCCTGGCAAACTGGAGAGGTTGAAGACACAGCTGTGGGCCCTTGAAGCCAGCCAGGTGCTTCATCCTCTGTTACAAGGAGATGTCTCCTCATCAGGATGCACAGGCAGGAACCCTGCAAGAGAGGCCCTTCTCACAAAACAGAGGAAGAGGGTTTGGGTTTCCCTTCAGTGGCCTCTAAATCATTTGTCCAGAACACAGAGCTGTCTCTTTCTGGAAATATTTAGGCTCATTCCTTTAGAAGTCATCTATGATTGTGTTAGTATTTGTGCATAAATGAATATTAATGGTGAATGTGGTCTGACTACTGGGCCCATTTCCTCCTACAGCTGTTTTTGTGAGAGACCTGATCCAAAAACATCTTGTGGACACATCTCCCAGCCTGGCTCCTCTGCAGGAGAGCTTGATGGAGAATGCTTTGCTGGTTGTGGTTTAGGCATGGACGCAGCACATAGCTGCTCAGTGCTGTCAGGGTCTCAACAGAGCTGCATTCACCTCACAGCAGACATTTAGGTACCAAGGGAACTTCTGTTTTAACTGGAAAAAGCTTATGTGCCAAAGGCCTCCTGCTATAGGGGAGGTTGCAGCTGAGCAGAAGTTTGGAGGGGTTTAACGCTGGAGTTGGCTGCTCCAGCTGGCAAGGAAAGCCCACCCACAGCTTAGGTGGGACCAGCACCTGAAATCAAATATTGAAACACCTGCATTATAGCACTTTTATTTTATTTGGACACGATTCTGTGCAGTTCTACATTTATCTTTTTTTGTGGATTTATCCCAAAGATAGTGCTGGGAGTGAGCCTGGGATTCCTGCAGAAAGAGATGGTCCCACAGATAACAGGTTCTGAGAAGAAACACTCCAAATGCCCCATTTTTTAAACATTAAATGAGTATATCCTTACAGATGTAGATTGACTTAAGTAGGGAAAGGGATTTGCTGTATGACTCACATGTCTGAACTATTGCTACTCATTTTTTGATGTAAAACCCTCTCAACTGCTTGCAAATGATCTGCAAAGGTTTCTTGTGCCCGGAAACTCTTGAGCAAGTGATTTTGGCTTCGAACACTTGAAGAAGTTGTTTGCAGATGATGCACATACCACTTCTGTTGAGAAGGAGCTTAATTCAAATGATACAGCAGGCAGCAAAAAGGTTCCCATTGCCCCAAATTAGTCACAAATAACTTGCCTGACTCTTGGTTTTAATCACAACTGATCCAATGATCCAATTACAACTTAATCCATCCCTTCAATGTGAAATAAATGTCCCCACCTTTGCTTATTTTCTTGGTGTGGAAAGCTGCTCGAAGCCTCATGCCCAGCAATGAGTCTGTGTTTTGTTTTCCTGCTGCAGAAGAGGAAGGGGGACACAGGAAGGCTGGTTGGGAAAACAGGCAGCTTGAAAACCTTTCTTTCAGCCCAAAGGGGGAGCAGAGCAGCCCATGGTGATGCTGTCACAGATCCAAGCAGGCTGGGGTTAAACGGTTTCCTCAGCTTTTCTTCCTAAATCAATTTGAATATTCTTGGCAAGCTCTGTTACTGTGCATGGTGGGCAGCTGTGATTCAAGCAGGGATTTTTTTTTCCCCTTTCTACTGTCCCAGTCTTCCTGTCTTATGCAGATGTGATCCTTTCCCTCTGTCTGCCTAACAGCTAATTATTTTACCAGATGAGCCAATAGTCTGAAGAAAACAGACCATGCATATTCTTGAAAGCAACAACTGTGTTACAATGTCAGGGGGATGGGTAATTAAAAAAATAAGGAGTCACTTCCTTCTGACCCACTCTACTCCTTAAGAAAACCTCCAGAAATAGCAAGCATTCTGATTTACAAGGGACCAACCTACCTCCCAAGTTAGTACCCCCCGCATTTAACAGCAGAACCTTGCACTAGGCTTTTTGGGAAAGCAGGGAAAAAGCCAGTTGGAATATGTAAGACGTCCAGCTAACAGCTCTGCAATCTATGGCAACCCAAAAACGTACACACCCCTGCAACTGCAAGAATGTGGACAAGAGCGCATCAGCCGCTCCCCAGAAACTGCCTGGGTGTCGCTGCTCTCACTGAACCTTCATTCCTAATCCAAATTATGCTTTAATGATTAAAACCATTAGTCCCAGGTTCTGGAAAGGGCAGAAATTCTGCTTCTCCTGTTCGGTGGTTACGCTAGAGGGGGCTTTTCTGGTGGGGTAGGTATCCTGGCCTTTGTAGCTCGCTGAAAAGCCAACAGCTCCAAACCAGCGTCTGCCACTGCGTCCCAGGTGCGAGCCGTGGGCTACCAGAGAGATGACCACCAGGCAGGTGTGTTTTATAGCCTACAGCCTGTGTTTGGAGAATGCCTGCAGTATCGGGTTACACAGGCAGGACAGGCAGGGGAATGCTGTGTTCCCAAACCCCACAGAAGCTCAGCACCTGTTGCTTGCTGCAGCACCGCTGCAATAGAAGCTGAACTGTGTGGTCCTGCTGGGCTGTGCCTGCTGTCTGCTTTCCTCTCATCCAGCACCCCAAGAACAGCAGGTCAGCAGTGCTGCCCCTGGAAAGGCTGGCACGTCCCTCGTATTCGGGGGACCCTGGTTTAAGCAGTGAGGGGCTTGGTGTTTTACCAGGCCGGCAGTTCCATTATGAATTCTGAGAGGCAGGAATGAGGGCTCCAAAGGAAGGCATGTGGCTCAAGATGAGGTAGGGCCTGTCTGGTACTTTTTGTAAAGTTAAATTAGGGCCTAAGGTGCTAATCATTATTGCATTTGGCAGGATAAGGGTTTTTGCAGAGGTTAGCTACTGCTGGAGCAAAACTGCAGTTTTGAATCAGAGGAAAATGCCACCACTTTTTCTTTGACAGGCGGCTGCTTTTCCTAGGCAGAAGAAGCATGCCTCAATATGCAGGAAAACCAAGGCCTGCCCCTAGCACACTACATCCACATCAAGGGACCAAGTGGTCCAGGTATTTTATCTTTAAAATTCTGCACAAGCAAACATAAAAGGTGACCCATACTGCTCTGAAGGCCAGCATCAGCTGCCTTCCTCGATAACCTGGGTCAATGAATCCTCCTTCATTTTGAGCTGTAGCTTAAAAGTTGAGGTACTTTTGACTAAGCAGACTACTCTCCAAAAAGTGAGCTTCCTGCCTCAAGCCCTGCAGCAGGATGGAGAGAGTTCTCATTCACTTCTCAAGGAACACGTGACTTCGCTGGCAGCAATGAAACAAGAGCCAAAGGAATGAATTTTCCTCACTTTTTTGTTGCCATTTTAAGAGTGGATAACCATCTAATTAGTTGTCACCCTCTGGGGCTGTAAGCTCCTGTCTAGTTAGATAATGAGCAATCGTCGTTACCGCATTCCCTTCTCACGTGGCACTGCGTGGATTCCAGCAGTGACCACGTTTCAAAGGCTCGTGTTCCAGGTTATTACCCAGTAACGCTATGAGAAGCCCCAACACCTCTTACAAGACTTTAGGGGGGACAAATCTACCAGTTCTTACAAGTGCTAACCTAAATCCCACCTGCTCTTACTGGACTTGTCCCACATGATTTGTGCCAATACCCACTACAACAGAAAAGCCTTAAAATATTCCAGGGAGATTATGTGGTTGGGTGCTTCCCGAAACACAGCCTTTCATGTCCTTAATGCCACCCCTGCTTTTCCTGCTTTGGCCAGGGAAAGCCAAAATCAGGGTTACACAGAGTGGTTTAGAACAGAAAGTTACAGGCCAACGCAAAGGTTTCAATTTGGAGTAGCCCCCAGAGGTGCTGCTGTGCTAAGAAAAGTGCCTGATGGGAGTCAGGACTTACAGGATCTACTTGCATCGAGGCCAACAACTGGCAATTAATTAATTGGTTAAAATACCTAGAGATTTAAAATGGGCACATGGTGAGAACATGTGTGCAAGAGGAGGATCTTGAAACCACTTAGGCTTTAGGGCAAACAAAAACCAGATGGGAGATGGGTGCAGAGATTAAAAGGTGCAGGCAAGGGGCCCATATCTGTCATTACTCCTGCAGCCACAGTTTAATTACTACTCCTAGGCTTTGGGAACTAAGATTTTTTTTTTAAATAAAAATTTTGGAAAAAAAGGTATGTGAAGGAACATGAGTTCTGCAGCTGAAGATGGCCCTTAGTACCACCCCAAGTATCTGCTAAGACTCTTAATATGCTTTATTCGTGACCCAGAATAGAAACTGTTTGCCTGATCTTCAATGGTAAGGTTGCTTTCAAAAGGAAAAACAAAATTTAAAAAACCCAAATAAACCAGTTGAGATACAAAGCCCCATGCTGCCTCTCCTCCCCAAACTTCTCCTTTTTCCAGCAGCACCACAACAGAATCCTGCATGAGGCACAAAGAAGGCAAGAAGCTCTTCTCCAGCTTTTTGGGCAATAAGCAGATGTGCACAGAAATTTTGTTTTGTGCAGCTGTTAGTTGGTTCAATGGGCTGCAGCACCAGGTTACAGGAAGGTGACCAATTTACATGGAGGATGTTATTAAAGAGCTATTTTAATGTTGTAATGCAGTGAAGGTAAGAAGCAAAATCAGCAGCCTGTTCTGAATGGAAGGGTTTTTTTCTTGAGGCCTATAATGGCAAAGCTGCAGTGACTTACAGCACCAGGACAACAAACCAACCCATTAGGAAGGAACAAGCATGGTATAGCAGGGCCCAAATAAAGCAAACTTTTAGCTGAAATACTTGCTGAAAAAGTCCAGATCAATTTTCTCTAATACCATTCTTAGAACACAGAAGCAGATATACTTGGTTTTAGAAAAAACCCAATGAAACAAATCTAAAATACCCACACCAAACCAAACAAAAAACACCAAAACCCCCCTCAAAACTAGATCTTCCATAGATTTGGAACAGCTAATGACACTTGTTTGTGGAAAACAGCTGAAGTACCCACAGGGAGGAATTCACTATTGAAGAAGTTGACTAGCAAATGTTGACTGAGCTGTATTTAGCCCTTTCCACACAGAAGCCATGCCGGGCAAAACAAGCAAAAGGGGAGGAGCAGCGACCATGAATATACCATGAGCAGAGGTATAGCCAGATGTATTTATTTTTTCCCAAGAATGCACAGTGATGAAACACAGATTTGGGGTTAAGGGTGGCCTTACATTTTTTTCTATTAAAATCCTATCTGCATCTGTCCCTAAGATGACAAGTGTTTGACCCAGCCACTGAGGCAGATGCATCCAGAGCCAAACTGCACACAGTGGGTTCTAAGACAAACAAACCCATTATCCTACCAAGAACAAGATGCCTGGGGAACATTCCTCCAGCACAGCATATGCAGTGAGCTGGGGGAAGAAGCTGGTTGAGCTCACTTCAAAAGCCAGATAAATGCATCATGAGTGGTGGACCAGTCACTAATCCACTCAAGTCCTTCTAAATGCCCCAGGTCAATGCCACATACATTTTTTTCTATCAGTTAAAAGCAGGGATGCAGGTGAAATAGCACATGAAGTCACAATGCCAAGGAGACTTTTCCTAAACAGGGCATCATTATGTGGCTTCTGAGCTTAGTCAAGGATGCTGAGGTCAATACAAGTTGAGGGCTCTTCCCATTTCGCAGTATGGAGGTTGAAATAGAAAAAGATTCCTGGCCAAGGATAAGGACTTTTTAAAGAAAAGGATGGAGGGAGTGGAGTATTGGTTAAAGGATGGAGTATGACAGCAATCAGCAGACAATGTGTTATTTTGTCATGTCAGATTTCCTCAGCAAAAGCAGCTCATGACGGTTTTGTGATGGAAGTTAAGTTAGAGAAAAACTGACAGAACTGTGATTTCCCAAAGGAAACAAAGTAAGCATAATCTACTTTGAAAAAAATCTGATTTTATTTTTGTATTGAAAAGACCTGTCAATTTAAATAGATGTTTATTTCCATTCATGGTCTCAACCAGTGTTGTGTGTTAACATTATTCAGAACTGTATAAAAAGCCATCTGTGTTACATTGGTTAACATCCTAGAACACTGGGGGAGGGGAGGGTTTGAAGCAGCTTAACATTAAAAATAGGATGTTCCCAAAAAACTTACAACTGATGCGGCATCTTCTATTCTAATTTTATAGGAGCTGAAGCATTTTGCAAATACAATTCAAGTTATTTGGTCTTCAAAAAAAACTTTAAAACCAGATTGCTTTCATAGCAGTATTGAAGCTGTCAGCTGAGCACACACAGAGCACTCTTGTGTGTGCAAACACATACATGGAGAACCACACTGAGCACAACTGCAACACCCCATTCAGTATCTGGATTACTAATGTGTTCCTCTGAATCCGTGATCACAGTTAATTTAAAATGCTAGTTGCTTTTTTTAATATATACATGGTTTCCATGGAAACCCAAGATTCTGCACAGTCAACTGACATTTATTACTCATGGTGCTGTGAAGTTCTCTAGTGAAGGGGCCAAATTCCAAAACACCTTTACTCAAACATGCACATACCTCACTGAAGCCAGTGGACAGGGGAGAAGATGGTTTAGAAAAGGGGTTGCAGGGTCAAGGTCTAGATTTGAAAAACCACATGACAGATTGTCATTTTTAAAAAGTTTTTAAGTCATTCTTTGGTTTATTTCCATGATTCCCAACACTGTCTGAAAAGCCCAGAGACAGTCACATGAGAAATCATAGCTCTAAAGCAAGCCCACAGCATTTTTAAGTCTTGTGTATTAAATGTTTAGAAGACTACAGGAATTCAGAGTACCCCTTACATTCATGTCCCCAAAAATCTAGTAGCTGCTTAAGTGCATGCACTGAGGCACGACCGGCATGCCTGTAAATTTGTATTGTTCAAGTTAAGAGTAAATATAGCTGCAAAAAACCCCACCCACCTATAATTAAATGGTCATTACTAGCAATACTATAGTGACTGTCTTGTTATTAAAGAAATGCAGACATGGTTTCTGCCTCTTTGGCTCGCTCAGCCAAAGGAAGCTGTCTGCTCAATTTAGAAAGGAAGCACATTTTAAGAGTCATGGGGAGTTTAATATATCCATGTTTCTGGGGTCAATTATTAATGTAAAGATGTAGACAAATGGCAAATACATGAAAGCATCTCTCATACATTCCAAGGTTTGGAAGTCAAGAGCAGATCTTGACTTCCTTATGCTTAAATGTTATGGTAGGCTTCGAAAACCAGTAAGAAGTAATGTAATATTTCTACGGAAAGCAAAGTAGAACTAAGTCTAGCCAGCATTTGTATGCAAGCAGTTTTTGCTGTGCTTAATGTAAGGCAGATTTTATTGCAACGATGGTTACCAGTCTGCTAGTAGGAAAAAAACACAGGCAACTATACTCAGAGAAGGTGGCTGATAATTACTAGTGACAACTTCTATTTTTAAGAACAACTCACCTTTAATGTACTTTCTGGAAACAGCATTTTCATCACTGGTTTTCACTTCCTTCTCCATCCCATGTTAAGTATCAAAAATCAAGACTGGATAAAATGAATTGTGGCTGTTTACCAACCAACACCTCCTACTCCAATATTATTCTTAACTGGAACAAATATAAGTCATTCTTTATAACCTACTGCCACTGGTTGTTTATAAATATCTGCTTGCTGCAATAAACACTGGTCATTGAAATATTCATTTGCAGTAACTACTTGGCACTAGGTTAATATACTTGTAAAGTTTAATGGAAGTGCTTCTGATGTACATACAAGCACTTAAAACATCAGACTTTTTAAAACTTAGTTCTGGGGCTTTAAATATTTATAGTTACAGTTTTCACAAGCCTTTCTGAAAGTATGAAATCTCTTCAATAAGTTTAGAGGCTCCTGTCTCAGCATATCTAAGTTTCTTCAACAATTACAGAATAGCTAATTTAACATTCTTGCTTCCTATGCCGAGACAACAAGGTACCAAAATTTAGTTATAAAAAGAGGCATTTATGGTCAGGCTGACCCCCCCCAGCTGTCCCTTAACGAAAAAAAAGAAACACAGCTCAAACTTGTCTCCTCTCTCCAGAACAAAAAGACACCTAAGGCCACAAATGTACACTTGCCAGAATATCAGGTGTTTCTCCATTCATGGCAACTGTACATTCCCACTAAGAGAAGTACAGTCTGAAAGCCCCACCACCACCTTTTAAGGATGAATCACCTCAGAAGCCAGTTTAGGCAGCAGTGCATATGAAACCACATTACACTGAAACTGTGTGTTAAAGTCATTCCAGCTACTTCGACTAGTTTTTAACAATGTTTAATCAAAATTCCTAATTCCAGGACAGAAAAAAACCCAAACTTAATGTAGAGAGAGGCATAAAGATGCAAAGATAACCACGACAATGATCCAATAGCAAAAACTGCTGTTTAAAGGTTTTCTTATGCTAAAAAAGGCACACAACCCCTTGTGAACTAGAGACAAAAGCTAGCAGGACTACAGCAATAAACCCAGAAGAAAAAGCCTACCAGAATTACCCAATTGCTTACTGGGAGGGAACAATAAAGTAGACAGGCTGCTCTTGCTCCGTTTTGTTTGCAGGGAAGTGGTCAAATTTAATAGTCAAATTTAGCCACATTAAGAAACATTTAACAAAAGCTACCCCAAGAAACCAGAACAAAACCTGACGTTTGGGTCAAAAGGCCACAGAGAGGCCCTTCCATAGCATGGAGCTGAGTGAGTTCAGAGATTGGCAATGAAAGAAAAAAGCTTTAGACATGTGATGGGAACAAGCTCTGGGATTTATCGAACAGTCACACCAAGCTTCTCCAGCACACGCACTCCCTTTTCTTGGTATTCTTGTCGGGTCATCCAGAAGTTGTCTTTGTCTTTCATGATGTCTGCTAGAACGGCCCCCCCCAGAAACACCATGTGCTTCCGACGAGGGGGATCTTCGATTCGGATCTTAAATTTCTGAGAAAAAGGAAAGGAATTGTTACTAGAAACGAAGCCTTGCAAAATAAAATTGGGCTTTCCACCAGAAACAATGAAGTGGAAACTGTCTAGTGAGAAAAATGCAACTGAAGAACTGAAATGTCAGCACGGGGCACTCTGTGCGAGCTTCCAGCTTGTGCAACCGAAGCGAAACAATGACTTTGCGTTGGAAATTACACACAGCTCCTGACACTTGCCCAAAAATTGTACTTTCAGTATATCAGCAAAAAGGCCAGGATTCAGAATACTGAAAAATTTACAGAAAACTAAAGACCGAATTTTTGCATTTCAGGAACACTGTTAAAAGTGAAATAATTCCTAATCTTTGATGGCTAAAATTATCAAAAGTTACGAGATCATCAAATCACCAAGATTTTAGAATTATACCCGTTTACACAACCTAAAGCAGCTTAACTAATTAATATTCCCTTAACTTCTTCAGTGCTAAAGCTCTAACTTCAAGAGCAAAAACGAGTACAAAGCTATGACTGAAATACTGTCTCAGATGTAAAACATTCTGTACAACTGAGTCATTCCACAGAAGACCTTTAGAGAACACTGTATCAAGAACCAGGGAAGTTTAACTCAGTTCACCATTAGAAACTCCAAAGGAATTTTCAGTACAACACGCTGTTACCTCTAAGGTGTGTGGCTGTTGCCTGCTTATCACAGTAACCAATGGAAAAGGGGAACTTATTCCACCTGAAAGTGTGTTAAAAGTGAGAGAGGCTGGAGTTCTAAGTATTTCACTTGCAGTATGAACCAAAACTTTCACAGATTAACAAAAAAAGGGTTTTTTCGCTCAATGACAACTTTAAGGCACAGAAACTCCTTAGCTTTGTTGAACCACCACTACAATTTGTGTCCTGGTATTTATCAGGCTATTGCACATTCGAATCAACCCACGGCTTCGGGAATTACCTGCTACTAGCAGGGTCTCGAAGGTAACTTTATTGCGAGTCTGTACAAAGCAAAGGCAGGGGCGTGAGGAAGGAGGGGCAGCGATTTTGCAAGCTGCAGGGAGGGCCACCTGCAGCCTCCTTCATTTCTGACCGCTCGGTTCCCTCTAGCGGGCATTCAGGGAAGCCTCTGCCCCCCCGGCTGCCGCAGCCACCCGATACCCACCGAGAGCTTCTCCACATCTCCTTTCAGGACTCGTTCCAGGTAGAGCTGTTTCAGTTCCCGCTCCAGTCGTGAAGGCAGCCCAGGGTACATGGTGGACCCTCCAGAGAGCACGATGTGCTTGTAGAATTCAGACCTGACCCAAAAAAAACCCAGTCTTTGTAGTGTTGTATAGCTTATTCGGTACTATGGTAGGTACCTGTACGGACAGGGGGGTAAATACAAATCTAAAAAAGGGTCTCCACACAAAGACAGGCTGCACAATTTCAGCAGACCTGCTCATGCTTTCCCAGAAAGCAGAAATAAAAAAATACCGTGCTCTCAAGATTTTATCTCTGCTCACTCTTATTGAAATAGTTTCCAGACAATCTGTTAAGCTCCAAAAGCTCAGCCTGAGCCCCACTCCCAGCATACACCCTTCTCCCAGGAGCACACACTAGTGTCTGAAGCAAAGTTGTCACTTTGAACAAGGTTCTTGCATCACCCCCGCACCCAGACTAAGGATTTTAAATGTTCTGCTCTTACCTGGTATCAATGTCAGCAGCCTGGATGGTGTTGAACAGCAATTCAGCCACACCAACCCCTTCAACATTGATTAAGTGAGGCTGGAAGAGAGCCTCCGGTGCCTCAAACCGTTCTCCACCAACTTTGATAATCCTGCCATCTGGGAGCTAGGGAAGAAACAACACCACTGAAAAGACTACTTTTAGCCACTTGAATGCTAAAAAAAAACCCAAGAGGAAATGACCTACATTGCTCCCAAATGTTTCAACACAGGAAATTGTTGATAATTGTCAGCACTGCAAGAAGTCGTTCAGTAGTACTGAAAGAATATACAAATTCTTCACTCACTCTGCAATTCACTTGGAGACATCAGGGACTGGACACATCGATACTGACCTACCAAATATTTCCTTGCAATACCAACGCCTAGTATCAATTTAAAAAATTATCTGGCAGCAAGAATAATGCTTTTCTGCAAATTTTTCCAGTTGGGATCACAAAGTTTCTGCTAAGAGCAAGTTTACCTTTCCTGACACCAGATACCAGTTTCGTGTCTCACTGCTGCATGGATGAAGCTGAAACAACTTCATATGCTAGAATAAGTCCACTTTCTCTACAAATTCCTGTACTACAATATTCAAATTTCAAAGATCTACTGTCTAAAGACAAAAAGGAGTACAAACTCTTACAGAAAATCTGAAAAGAAAAAAGCCTGTACAAGATTTTCCCAGAACCAATTAACTTGATTCTACAGGCTGAGAGGTGAGCTACTGCCAAGAAAAACCGTGAAGGAATCAAAGCTAAATGCTACCCTGAATTTAAACCTAGGAATTTTAGTAC
This sequence comes from Tichodroma muraria, assembly GCA_013390105.1. Lineage (NCBI taxonomy): Eukaryota > Metazoa > Chordata > Aves > Passeriformes > Sittidae > Tichodroma > Tichodroma muraria. Next base: position 2,881 of record WAAG01048208.1, on the reverse strand, counting down.
AAGGAAAGCTGTCTCGAGATGCTCACCGTGTAGGATTCAACTAGAACTGTGGTCTCCAGTGCCAGCTTCTGCTCCTGTTCAATGTTGTATCCCACGTAACACAACTTCTCCTTGATCATGCGAACCGTCTCAAAATCAGCAGAATGGTTGAAAGCGTAACCTCGCAGCAAGAGGAGCTGGAGGGAGCACAGCAGGTTAGCAGGAAATGAGAGGAACAGTCCAGATCTCTCAGCAGAAGGGTACATTTAAACACATAGCCCTTCACCTCCTCTTTTTAGCTGCAAATTTGGGTGTTAAGACAAATCCATCCCAGTGTATCCATTATCCCCAGAAAAGCAGCAGCGTTACTCCAAATGGGGAATTTTCTTCATCATTACCACTTTCAGCACAACCAGCACAAAGACAAATGAAAAAAAACACAAAATAATTCTTATCTTTAGAACTTCACTTCAGAACATTCCCGTACTCCAGTTTAACCGTAAGATTTGTCAACCTAAGATGTTGCTTATATTTAAAATGCCCAAACAAATGAACTGTCTATCAAATATGCTCTCTTATTTAATAATCAGGGAAGAATCACTACACCGTTTTCCACACTGTAAGAAAGTCTTTCTGAAAACAGATGAGTGGAACTGAGAGGATACAATTTAACTTTCACTTTAGGTATTGAGAAAGCCAACTTTCGAGCTTTTCCTTCAAAAGGAATAGGGAAAATAAATTAGGGAATAAATTCCCTAATAGGGAATAAATTCCCTTCCTACAAGATTGCCACTAAGAAAATGTGATGTCTCTGAATAACATCAATATCATCACATGTGATTTAGATGAGGAAACACAGTAAGAATAGACTGAAGTAACACAGAGAACACGAGAGTTCTTCATGTAATTAACATATGAATAGTAAAGGGAAAATATACAATGTTTTCTTGCTATCAAGGGATTTTGACTTGATATATACTTGACCATCATACTACAGATACCAGCCTTAACCTTAAACCCTCTTCCCTCCCAGCTTACCTTAATGAGGTACCTAGTGATATCCCTCCCAGCGATATCTAACCGTCTCGTGAGGTGAGGGAGGGAGAAACCTTCATAAACTGGGCAAATGTGAGTCACACCATCTCCAGAGTCCACGACAACACCAGTCAACAAACCTAAAAAGAACGGGGGGGAAAGCACAACTTTTACTGCACTTTCACAGAGCAGAGCAGCAGCGAGTTCAAGACGGGATTTTTCACTGTAAACCGACACGACCTCTCTTCCCTCAGTCATCACTACATATTAAACTTCAGGTTTTCATAGTAACAAATTATTCATATTATCAAATGCTTTCATACACTTTTTCTTTTTTGAAGTATTACTTTTGCCTAGATGTTTAGAACTCTACTGCTCACAATTTTATGTGGTGTTTTGACATCTTAAATTGCATAGTAACTAAAGGAAGTATCTATGCTCATTAAATGCTTCTTGGGGCACAAATTCCTCCACAGATTCAGGTGTGCAATCTTATATTAATTTCTGAAATATGAAAAAATCTAAAGATATTCAAGCCACAAGTTTACCTTGTTAAGTTCTTAAGACTTGTTGATTTTTACTGGTATTCAAAAAACCAAATACTTTTGTAAGGTAGAGAATATTTGGAGTATACAGCACACACCTAATATTTCCTCACACAAGTGGCAATAGGCTGAATGAGATCCATTTTCATAGACTAAAAAAATCAACTCCCGTGAAAAAAAGTTTACCACAAACTATTAGATTCTAAGGTACGCAGAACAGATATAATGAACATGTAGAAACAGAAGTTTCTATACTTAAGAGGTAAAAATCAATGGTGAAAGTTGATCAGAAAAAGGTTTTAGTTTCTCACAAGCCACTTAAAGCAAGAAACCATATTTTAAGAAGAGACCTTAGAAGTGTGGTGCACTGAAATGAGGCACATCTCTATATAACTTTAGCCACTACTTTAATCTTTCAAGTAATATAAATAAGTAGGATGTTTAAAGGACATCTTTTTTAATTTTCAAAAGCAAATGTTTGATTTATGTGCCCCTTGATTTTTACATCTTAGAAGGCCTTCAGCTTTGTTTTAGATGATGGTACGTAGAAACACTGCAGACTGCTCTAAGTTGTCTCACATTCTGTTATTCACAAAGTAATTGAGCACTACATAGCAATGTACATGTACAATTACAGCAGAATTTAAGACTGTAGATGTCAGTTACTTAAATATTTGTAAGGAATCAAACCATAGAAAACCAAGGGGGAAAAAAAAGTGTAATAGCACGGATTGCAGCTAATAAAATTAACATTCAGGTCTGCAAAAGTGGTTTTGGTTCAAGTAGTTACAGTGAGTTGCATGGCAGAGCCACCCTTCCAGTACCCCATTGCTTTTGGTTCTGGACAGAGACACTACAGTGACATGCTAATGGACATGGACATTTATGTCCTGCTGTGTGACAGCTAAATGCACCAAGTCACCAACAAACAGAAGCAAGGAGTCATGGTATTAGAACTGATGTGCTTGAGTAACTTCTTAAAATCCTACATGGATTTAAGTTGATGGTAGAATTTCCAATGAATTCAGTCAACCACAATTTTCTGCTCACACTGAGGACCATTTCAATTTAGTTTATCTACAGCAAAAGACTCAACTTCTTATTTATTCTTTCCCCCTGAAAATAATGCAAAAGTCACATGATCACCTTCTTGAAATTACTCTCTTACTCATGGTAAAAAGTTCTTCCTTTTTCAGGAAATCCAAAGTAAGCCATTAAGACTTGATGCCAAAGGCAAAACGATTACAGCCTGAAACAGTAAGAGTTTTGAGGAACCAGGTTTTTGCATTTATCCGTGAAAATAATACCAACAGGGGTACCTA
>WAAG01048207.1:0-10272 GCA_013390105.1 Tichodroma muraria | reverse complement strand
GCTGTTTATAGAAGTAGCAACTTTTATTCACTAGAAGTCAAAATTTCATCAATGGTCAGTAAATAGAGCCACCAACCAGAGTGAGATTAACCTAAAATCGGTGTAGAAGTTCTGTATTTCACAATAATTTCTAGCAGTTCTTATTTTGTGAAGAAGAAGCCTTCATAAACTACTTAAATGCTTAATTTTTAGATGGTAGCAAGATTTTAAAACTATAGAAGTTAGTAACATTAATCTCATTCTTACTTTCTGCTTAGATGTATCTTGCTTGTTACAAGTATCAAGTTATGTAGAATAAGAGAACTAGAACAAATTTCAAAAGCTACAGCATCACTTCTTACTTTCCAAACCCCTTTTGTTAGAAAGCTCCAAGCACTCGAAGTAATTCAATGCATTTCTTTACTGTAGAATCTGATCAAAACCCCAAAGCCAGTTGAAGGCATCCTGATAATTCAATGGGCTATAAATCCTATTAATATTTCCTCTATAATCCTCATTGCTTTTTCTCTTATTTGAGATACCAAAGACTGGGAAAAAATTGTTATCTGAAACTACTATTTCAGTTCCTCTCCAACAAATAACTTGAAAAATGATAAAATTTATGACTTGGATTTCTTTTTCATTTAGATTTTCTTTTTAAGATGAACATAATATACCCACATTGACAGTGATAAAATGTAATGGAATACTTTCTTTGCTATGATAAATAGAGACTCAAAAATAACCTTTTAGATCAGAAATTTTTCACTGCCGCTGTAAAATTTACTTATTTACTGATTAGAGGCATTATAAACTATCCATATATACTTTAAGTGGATAATGGTCTGAATGGTGCACTGTAATTAAAATATTGGTATACCAGCTCCAAAATATTTTTATTAAAAATCATTTTATGTTATCTACTGTTTTGTTCTCTCATTTGAACCAAAAACTTCTTAAATAAGGCAGTATTTTCACTGCTGAAACAGAGTCACAGTCATGGAGAAGAAATATATTTGGATTCCATTGTTTCTCCACATAAATTTAGAAGAGAAAATCCAAGGCATTTTGGCTTGATTTGAAACTCAGATGTTCATTTGATAAAACGTTCATAGCACTCCTGCTGAAATCAAGCTATACTAGTGAGCCTAGTAGCAGATTTGTCCTTATTGTTATATTTCCCAAGCTATTGGTAGTACAGGACTTTTTTAATAGATGAAAAGGTGAATTTCTTTGCTTTGTTAAGCTTTTGTTCATAAAAGTCTGTTAAGGTTGAGGAAGGCTTTCATCTTTCTTAGTGATAGAGAAAATGAGTCGTGGATCATTAGACTGAAATACAGTAATAAAAAGTTGATAGTAGTTTCTCTAAGCCAAAAGAAAATAAGGCAAGATTAAATATTCCAAAATGCCTAAATTACTTATGAACCTAAAATCAGTGTTTAGATGTATGTTATTATCTTGGATCCTATATAGATCTGGAAAACAAGAATTCTCACTTCTGGCTATTGGTCTCTGAATAGTCATTCTGGATTCCCTGAATGGGATCATCTTATCTTCCTTAAACATCTACATTGAATCTGAATTAATAAACCAGGGCTCTCTTTATAGCTGGTAGAGAATAATAGGCACTCACAGGGTGCAGTTCATCTGACCTACTTCAGATGCTTATTTTAGGATAAGAAGAATTGTGACCTAGAAGTGCCTGTTTCTCTTCTTTGACTTCTAGGGAGCCTGAAGTGATTAGCTCAGGTGCAGACAGTCTTATGTGTACATTTAGCCAAATTAATTCCTCCTTTTTTCTGTGATTTATATCTTTGGGAATTTTGTGTACCAAAGTACTTATCCATACTTATCTGACTTTTCTTCATGAGAAAATCTATCTGTGTGAAAACATTTCTTATATTACTACTCATGTTAGTGCTTAAATTTTCACCTTATTACTAGAAATATAATTAATTTGCAAAGGGATAAAATATAGCAATATAATTTCGTATTTAGTCAAGTGAACAAACCCCTTAAAATAAAATGCAAGTTACTGGAGCTCAAAGACAACATGACATTATAAGTTACAATTAATACAAATAGACTAAATACCGAGCTGCAGGAATTCCTGGAGGGGATAATGAAGTATTCTCTCTCTTTCACCTAACTCCCCACTATCTTTCTTAGCTCTGGTTCCCAAAAGTCACATGGCAAAATCTATATTAAGAGCATATCCCATTAAAAAATAAACCCCAAAACAGCAGGGAAGAAGGTACTTATCTTGCAGGAAGCTCTATTTGCATATTGTTACTCATCAATTGATGGAATGGAGTTGTGGTGGTCACCTCTTGCTCTGACTGACACAGCAGAAAGAGCCATCTGTGATGCCCTTTCACTTCAGGCTGCAGCTGTCCCTAGGAAGCTCTGGAAGAAAAAGCCAGAACAGAGAAGTGAATACTTTACCTGGGGAGGTGACGGAGTCACCATCCCTGGATGTGTTTAAAAAAAGACTGGATGTGGCACTCGGTGCCATGGTCTACTTGAGGTGTTAGGGCATGGGTTGGACTCGATGATCTTGGAGGTCTCTTCCAACCTAGTGATTCTGTGATTCTGTGTTCTGTGAACATGGTTATACTGAAGTATTAAAGATAACTTAGTACTTTTTCTTGAGTCTTTCCTCATACACACACCATTGTTTATGACCTATTTTTCATCCGTCCAGCTGGTGTTTCAAAACTATTCACATATAACATGAGAGAAGTGAGCCAACAAAGAATTTCTGAGGCAGGATGTACTACCTGTGTCAGGCAGCACATGTAGCAATTAATGTGGCAGCTTTTACAGCTTGCTAACTATCCTGAGGAAGATCTCAGACAGGACTTTGTGTATGGGGTTTTAAAGTTACCAAACACCACTACTTAATCAATATCTAAGTTTAAAGTAAGCTATTAATGAAAAAAAGCTAAGCAGACCTAGAAAACTTGCAAAATTTAGGAAGGTTATGTCAAAGAGCTCAAAAAATGATAGCCTGCTTTTCTGAAATTTTGACTTTCAAATTATTTTTATACTTCTATTATTTATTTATTTGTTTCTTTGTTTGTTTGTTTGTTTTGAAGATCACTTCTATTTAATTTTCATGTTTCATTCTCCTTACTTTCATTTCAAGTTTCTTTTCCTGTGCTCAGTTCCACCTGCTTACTGGAATGACATTTTTATGCTTGTCTTATTCACTCTTTGGTTTACTGACTCTTGATTTTATACTGAATGAGATCTGGGCACAGGACAATCCCCGCCCTAATTTCCATGGAAAAGAAAGCATGGTGGAAGCCACTGCACTCTTCAAAGAGTTCAGTCTGAAACTCAAAATCTCCTATTTCAGCAATGTATGTGACCAGCTAACAAACAGAACAAGCAGGGAACAATCTGTATATCCTTCCAATAATTTCTTTTCTTTTTTGAAATTTCATCTATATTCACTGCTTGCAGCTAATACTCAGACCCCTCAGGCTATGTAGCTGTCATGCAAGTCAGTAATTATGTTATACTCAATCTTTATTTCTTTGGGAAAAGTAAATATTGCAGCTTTTTACAAGGGCAACTACAGAACTGTATTGCTTTCTTATCTGTCCTTGGAATGAAATGGAATAAATGTTTCTGTCCTTTATTTTTTTACCAATCCAGATATATTAGTTGAAAAATGTCATACTGTTTTAATGATGAATAAACTAGAATAATCTAAAACTTGTTGATATTCATAATGAATTGTATGCACATGCATTGTTTCTGTAATTTTTTCTGAAATCTGAGGTTTTATGTATAGAAAGCATAAAATACATGCTCTGCCAAAAATCAATAGCCTAAATCTGAGGTTGAAGACTTATTTTTCCATGAAATCACAAATCCTATATGTACAGGAGCCCTATATATACAGGATATAGATAACTGAGACAAGACAATGATGTCACTGAGTCTTTGAAGAACTAAGAGAGACATCAAAATCAACTGCCCTTGTCTTTATGGGGGTCTTCAACCTGCTGAAAGTTAACTGGGAACACCATACAGCTGGCACAAACAGGTCCAGAAGATTCCTAAAACACTTGTATGAAAACTTTGTACAGGGAGCTGAGAAGGGAAAGGAACCTCCTTGATTTGCTTCTTGTTAACAGAGGGGGTCTCAAGAGAGATGAGGTGATTCCTGGCTGTCTTGAACAGAGTGACTATGAAGCAAAGTAATTTAAAATCTCTGTTGACAGGATGAAAAGTGCCAGCAAAACTTCAAGCCTGGATATGAAGAAAGCAGACTCTGGGTTGCTCAAGCAAGTAGTGAGTAAAGTCCCCTAGAAAAATGCTTTTGAAGGTGCTGGCATCCATCAGTTCCAGTTGCTATAGGCAATTCCAAAACGTCAGAAGTCAAGCAGGTGAGAGAGAAGGCTGGTTTGGCAAAGCAGGGGTCTTTTGTAGCTAAGGTAAAAGAGAAAAGGGGTATGCCCAGTGGAATTGGTCAGAGCACCAAGCCTGAGAGAGATCAAGATGCATACAGGCAACTCTATTGGGCATAAGGTGCGATTCTTGGGGCTGTCCCATGCAGCGCCAGGAGTTGGGTTTTGATGATCCTTGTGGCTCTCTTCTAATTTAGGATATTCTATGATTCTATATGTATTCATAGAACAATTACCTGCAGGTTTAAAGCAGAGTAGCAGCAAGACATGTTCTTCTAGAATTTCATCCTTGGGAAGCTGTCCTTTGCTCAGCCCTGATTCCTATCAATAATATGCTTAAGGAAATATATCCATCTCCCCTTGTTTCCTCTTTGATGGTTTGAGCTGGATTCTGTATAAATGATCCCTTATTTTCCAGAAAATGCAGCAATCCTTTTTTATTTCAATATTAGTATTAGTCCAATGTTGCTTTCAGTTCCATTTAAACAGAAAATTACTTATTTAGAAGTGGAAGGAAAAGGTTATCATTTCCTCATAGTAAATTATACATATTGCCTTGGGAAATAGCATTTTTGTGAATAATCAGGGAACAGGGGCTAGTGGTTAAATGTGTTTGAGATGAGCCTCTGTCATTTTTTTGCCCCCTGTTTAAATGAAGGTGCAGGCATGTTGGGGGCTGGGTTTCTTTCTTTAAGAATTTTTTCCCAGAAGTTGCTAAGAAACTAATTACTGGATACTTATGGGTACTTATGGGTAGTTAAGAAAGACAAAAGAAGTAGATGAAGTCGGGGAGAGTGGCACCTGGCTACACTTTTCTCTTGGGGAATTTTTCTCTGGGAGGGATGGTGACATCAAGAGGATCTGAGGCAGGCAAAGGATGGGGGGCTGGCCCAGCTGGGCTCTCTCATTTCTTTTACAGTGGGGAGAGGGGAGATTTCACTGGCACCGCTGGAGCTCAGCCCGGAGGGACCTACCACCATCTGTTCATGTGTGCCCTGGGAATTCGGAACCACACATCTCCCTGCCCTACCGGGAGCCGGGCTGCCCCGCACCCGCTGTTTCTTCAGTTTTGCTCTGAGTTTTCTCCTCTCTGTAGCCTGCACCCTCCTGCCTTGCTGGGATGTTTCTGCAGCTCCAGCCACGGCCGCCGAGCTTGATACATCTCGGCCAGCATCCCGCCTCACTCACTTTTTGCTCACTCCGGCCGCCCGTGGCGGTAAACTGCACCAAAGGGAACAGTACCTGTGGCCGAAAAGACTCACTGGGTCCCTGGTTCTGTTTGTTGCTAATGCCATAGTTATTGTTGCTATTCTGTTTATCTTGTTATACACAGTAGTAAAGAACTGTTATTCTTATCCTCATATCTTTGCCTGAGAGCCCCTTCATTTCAAAATTATAACAATTCGGGCGGATGAGGTTTGCATTTTCCATTCCAAGGGAGGCTCCTGCTTTCCCTGGTAGACACCTGTCTTTCAAACTAAGACATGGCAGAAGTTGTAAAGACACTTTTTAACCAAACTAAATTATGAACCTAAATATCCACAAAAAGAAAGTTAGAGCATTTCTTGGAGATGAGTTGGCAACAAAAGCCTTAGTTGAAAAGGCTTATCAAGCCCAGCCATTCAATTACATTAATCTTTCTTAAATATTTTTAATAAGGTAATTATTGGTATTATAAACTGGGGAAAAGAAATCTGTGTGCAGAGTTGGAGACAATGTAATCAATAATGAAACCTGCATCCTGCCTCCATTGTTAATCACTGTTGAAACTCAAGGGAAAGAATAAAGCAGTATCAGTAACCATATATCAAATGCACAGAAAAATAACATTATCCCTGGCCAAACCCATGTTGATGTTTTTCTGTCTAGATATTTGCTCTATAACTAATTGGACAGCCAATTTAACATCTTTATGAATGAGATAATTTAGGATATTTTTTTACTGCTTAGAATCAATAAAAAAGAAAAAACACTTTTTTTTTTTTAATTGATTTAATTAAATGCCTCTCCATTTAACCTCAAAAACTAAATAGACAAAATACTTTAGGGAATGACTTCCTATATCTTCCGTTTATAAGTAATGACTTTCTCAGATTTTTCCATTGCATTTGCGTTTGTTTTTTTTTTTAACATCTTTGAACTTCATCAGCCTGTAAAAAATTGCATTTGTCAAAGATATTGTTTTTATCCTCACTGAAAACATGACATCCACTTGCTGTACCATTGCATACAGTTAGTACATCCCAAATGCATGACTTAATGTCCATCTTTATTAAATTTCACAAGGTTTCTGTCAGTCCATTTTCTATCCTGTTCAGATCCCTCTGAGTGACATTCATACCCTCCCATATTGACTAGTCTGCAAAATTTGGTGTTTCCTCCCTGGAATACATTCATCTCATCCCACACAGCATTAATAAAAAGTTTGACCCCATTATCAATACTCGAGGGAAAACACTGTTACCTGAACTCTGGCTGGACTTTGTACCTGCTGGTTACTACTTCTGAATTCTGATTGCCAGCCCACACTTATCCATGTCACCAGAAGTTTCATCATAAAAGACTATGCTGTTACTGAAATACAATATTTTCTTGGTAAATCTATGCTGACTGTTTGCAATNGTTTCTTTCTTTAAGAATTTTTTCCCAGAAGTTGCTAAGAAACTAATTACTGGATACTTATGGGTACTTATGGGTAGTTAAGAAAGACAAAAGAAGTAGATGAAGTCGGGGAGAGTGGCACCTGGCTACACTTTTCTCTTGGGGAATTTTTCTCTGGGAGGGATGGTGACATCAAGAGGATCTGAGGCAGGCAAAGGATGGGGGCTGGCCCAGCTGGGCTCTCTCATTTCTTTTACAGTGGGGAGAGGGGAGATTTCACTGGCACCGCTGGAGCTCAGCCCGGAGGGACCTACCACCATCTGTTCATGTGTGCCCTGGGAATTCGGAACCACACATCTCCCTGCCCTACCGGGAGCCGGGCTGCCCCGCACCCGCTGTTTCTTCAGTTTTGCTCTGAGTTTTCTCCTCTCTGTAGCCTGCACCCTCCTGCCTTGCTGGGATGTTTCTGCAGCTCCAGCCACGGCCGCCGAGCTTGATACATCTCGGCCAGCATCCCGCCTCACTCACTTTTTGCTCACTCCGGCCGCCCGTGGCGGTAAACTGCACCAAAGGGAACAGTACCTGTGGCCGAAAAGACTCACTGGGTCCCTGGTTCTGTTTGTTGCTAATGCCATAGTTATTGTTGCTATTCTGTTTATCTTGTTATACACAGTAGTAAAGAACTGTTATTCTTATCCTCATATCTTTGCCTGAGAGCCCCTTCATTTCAAAATTATAACAATTCGGGCGGATGAGGTTTGCATTTTCCATTCCAAGGGAGGCTCCTGCTTTCCCTGGTAGACACCTGTCTTTCAAACTAAGACATGGCAGAAGTTGTAAAGACACTTTTTAACCAAACTAAATTATGAACCTAAATATCCACAAAAAGAAAGTTAGAGCATTTCTTGGAGATGAGTTGGCAACAAAAGCCTTAGTTGAAAAGGCTTATCAAGCCCAGCCATTCAATTACATTAATCTTTCTTAAATATTTTTAATAAGGTAATTATTGGTATTATAAACTGGGGAAAAGAAATCTGTGTGCAGAGTTGGAGACAATGTAATCAATAATGAAACCTGCATCCTGCCTCCATTGTTAATCACTGTTGAAACTCAAGGGAAAGAATAAAGCAGTATCAGTAACCATATATCAAATGCACAGAAAAATAACATTATCCCTGGCCAAACCCATGTTGATGTTTTTCTGTCTAGATATTTGCTCTATAACTAATTGGACAGCCAATTTAACATCTTTATGAATGAGATAATTTAGGATATTTTTTTACTGCTTAGAATCAATAAAAAAGAAAAAACACTTTTTTTTTTTTAATTGATTTAATTAAATGCCTCTCCATTTAACCTCAAAAACTAAATAGACAAAATACTTTAGGGAATGACTTCCTATATCTTCCGTTTATAAGTAATGACTTTCTCAGATTTTTCCATTGCATTTGCGTTTGTTTTTTTTTTTAACATCTTTGAACTTCATCAGCCTGTAAAAAATTGCATTTGTCAAAGATATTGTTTTTATCCTCACTGAAAACATGACATCCACTTGCTGTACCATTGCATACAGTTAGTACATCCCAAATGCATGACTTAATGTCCATCTTTATTAAATTTCACAAGGTTTCTGTCAGTCCATTTTCTATCCTGTTCAGATCCCTCTGAGTGACATTCATACCCTCCCATATTGACTAGTCTGCAAAATTTGGTGTTTCCTCCCTGGAATACATTCATCTCATCCCACACAGCATTAATAAAAAGTTTGACCCCATTATCAATACTCGAGGGAAAACACTGTTACCTGAACTCTGGCTGGACTTTGTACCTGCTGGTTACTACTTCTGAATTCTGATTGCCAGCCCACACTTATCCATGTCACCAGAAGTTTCATCATAAAAGACTATGCTGTTACTGAAATACAATATTTTCTTGGTAAATCTATGCTGACTGTTTGCAATCACCTTACTCTTTTTCAGGTGGCAGATGATAGCTTTTAGAAGATTTGCTCCATCACCTTCCCAGGGGCAGAGGTGAGGTTTATTGGCACATAGGTAGGTGGGTATGATGTTTACATGTCAAAGTTTTGCTAGTAGAGGTTCTGCGGAGGTGGTACCTGTGAGAAGAAAAGAGAAGCTGCCCCTATCTTGGAGAAAGCCACTTCCAGCTAGCTGTAAGATGAACGTGCCACTGGCCAAAGCTGAGTCAGCTAGTGTATCTGTAAAAGATACTTAAGGAAGGGTAAAAAACTGTCTTTCAACAGCTCATAGAGAGAGGAGTGACAATATATGAGAGAAACAGCTCTGCAGACACTGAAGTCAGTGAAGTACTAAGCAAACAAAGGGTGAATTAGGGCTTAAATCTTTCATCATCAACAGACAAACCATCCTCACGGACAAACTGTCCTACAGTTGTCTAGACATGAAGAACTTTATATCTGAATATAAAAATATCCATGTCTCTCCATCTCTATCTGAAACCTGTGGGTTCTAGACACTACTGGCATGGGATTTTAAGGTGATTCAAACAGGAAGTATGGTATCTGTAAAGTGTCAGTAGCTGTCTTGGGGAATAAGGCAAGAAAATGACCAAACCAAAAACAGCCACCTCCCCTCCATCCAATTAATTCTTGTAATGTTCATGTGAGTAATAATAATGATAATAATAATGATAACAATAATGATAACAATAATGATAATAATAATAGTAATAGTACTACTACTACTACTACTAATACTAATACTACTAATAATAATGATAATAATAATAATAATGTTGCATCAAGAATAAAAGACATAATGTATGTAATGAATGAGAGTTCTAAATTTGAGGTTCTGCAGAAGCAGCCTAAGGCCTTATTCATCCAAGTTAACTCTACCTAGAGGAATCATATGAGACCATAAATGAAAGTAGTGAATTGTTAGAGAGGTGATGCCTGAATATTGCTAGTCTAAATCAGATCAGCAGTAGCAAATCTGATGACTATCACCTAAAGCAAAATCTTGGTGGTAGGACGGAGGTATCCACTTCCCTGCTTAACTGATTATATGACACAAAAATTTATATGCATGAAGACGAGATTAGATACAAACTGAAAATTCAAGTTTATGACATAAGGTTTTGTAGTCACATGAAAACAAGGTGGCAGAATACCTCTCTTTCAGTGGTTTTAACATGTAATTGGGTAGATTTATATTGGACATAGGGGAGACATTTTTATGATGAGGGTTGTGAGATGCTGGAATGGCTTGCCCAGAGAAGTTGCGGATGC